>JAUBOC010000050.1:16735384-16746322 GCA_032275365.1 Anablepsoides cearensis | reverse complement strand
AAGGAGGGTGGGATGTCTGTTTGGCTGGAGGCAGGAGAGGAGGAAGATGAGCTTGTTCCTGAGCTAAATCTGTTGAAGAACGTGTTCAGCTCATTTGCTCTGTCCAGACTTCCATCCATCCGATTCTCCTTTTGGTTGAAGCTTTTTATCCCTGACCACACATCTCAGATATCGTTCCTCTGCAGTTTTCTCTCCAGATTATTTCTTTAAACCTCCTTACTGTCTCTGATCTTGACTTTGAGCTGCTTCTGATAAGATAACAACCACTTTCACTTTTAACAAAGTTTACTTGGATGAAATACTTTAATTCTCAGCACAAATCTCCCTTACAAAGCCTTCTGATCCTCAGCTCAGTTTCATAAATGTACTGAACCATCTAAGCCCACTTTTCATACAAAGCAGGTCTACATCATACTCTTTATTAATTCTAATAATATTCAGGTAATGAGGGATCCTACCTGCACACTCTGGACCTGTGGGCTCTGGAGCAGGATGGTTCTGTAGGTTGTTTCTGACTCTGAAAAGCTACAAGACAGTTTCCCAGTTATGTGGCGTCACATCATTTAAATTAAGATAAGATAAAACTATTGATCCCACAGTGTGGACATTTGCACGTTGCTGCAGCTCAGTACAGGAAAGGGTGAGATAAAATAAAGAAACATAAATAAAAGGAAAGAAAAAACACACTATACACATAATGTATAACATACATACACATATATACACACACACATATGCATCAACAAACACTGTATACACAGACAAATTATATGACGTTATGTCATTTGACACAATGCCACATTATTCATTGACTTGGTAACTGACTAACTTTAACAATGATTTGCAGAATTCAACATGTTACCTATTTCATCTACATCAAATCACAACCTTCTTTCACCGAAAAAGTTGCTAATTTTGCACATTTAGCTGCGTCAGTTTCCATAGATTTACTCTGTTTAATTCAAACTTTCTCTGTGCCACTCTTGCTCTTTCCATCTTTCAAACAAGGGTGACCGTGAGAGCCAACGTGTTACATCAGGGCCCAAAACAACAACAAAGAAGGAAAAAAAAAGACAAAAAGACTAGAGCAGCCAGCTAGAGGCAGAGGCAGCCCTGGGCCTATGGCAGGCCACTGTGTCATATAATTACCTGGGTGATAATACAGGGACAACAGAGTGATCTAACAAGTTACCGGCCCTTGCAGCCCAAACATCAGACCGGCCCGCTGGGAAAATTCCCGGTCCTCCCGATTAGCCATGCACCTGCTGCCCGATGGCTCTGCAGAGTTGGTAAATCCCTTAGGAAGTGCACGATCGCCCGAGATCAGGTCCAGTACCGGGCCACTGGGTCCTATCCTTTTTGGGAAGTGCATGGTGGAGTCAGCTGTTCCTTTTGGAGGCAGCCTATTGATTTTTATGTGCTGAGTGAGATGTAGAGGAATATGGCTGACATATTCTGATGTGTGTAGGTGTAGTGTTTGAGTAGAACTCAGTGCTTCATAGGGAGCCAGGAGAGTTCAGAGAAGGCAGGTTTAGACAGACTAGGGAGAGAATTATGGGAGGGCTCAGGGATGGTTGGGGGTGTGGTCTGGTAGGTGTATATAGGATGTTTACAATGGGGTTAATCTAATCAAAAGAAATATTTAAATTTTTTAGAAGAGTTCCTTCTAGTGACTGGTAGAAGGAAGGGTTAGGCTATAAATGAGCCTTTAAGACTAAAAGTTGTATTTGGAGAAATAAGCAGATAGTTTTGATTAAAACACTTGCAAAAATTACATTTTGTCAAAATATAACAAATAAATGTGTTATTAATGTATCATTTCAATGAACTGTCTGAAATATTATCCTAAAAAAAGTTTGAAGCACTTTTTCCAGTAATAGCAACAAAAAAACTGATTTTTGAGGAAAAATGTTTTTAAATTTTAGATTTTTCCCTGTGAGCTGAAATGTTTTTTTTTTTCTTTCCAGCTGGGAAATCTCAATATTCAAATACTATTTGAGATTTCCTTTTCATAATGAAATGAAAAATTTCTCATAAAAATTACATAAAATTAGGATTTGGACCAAATATTTATGTATTATTGTAACTAATAAGACAAATTAAATAATATCTCTGGATCTACTGATGATATCAGGATGATCTAAGTATCAAAATGTAGCTTTTAAAGCAGGAATCTGAAAATATTATGAGGTAATTTTGACCAAGTTTGACTTAATCCTCATTTCGATGTGATGGATCACAAATATGACCAGTAAATGAATGGAAGTCAATGCAAAGTCCCCATGAGGATAGAAGAACAAATATATATGTGTGTGTGTGTGTGTGTGTTTGTGTTAAAAGTGATGCTAGCATTATTGCTGACAAAGCAGTAGCAAACTTTTATGCTGCAACCCCTGATTGGCTGCAAGGGCGTGTCTGAGAGAAGCGTTCATGTCGGAACATGTAAATATGAGGCTTTATACTTGGATGAGTTACAACAACACTTAATTTCCCTCTGGGATAAATAAAGTATTTTTGAATTGAATTGAATTGAATTTATGAATATATTTATTAATATATTATAAAATATCCTGACTTGAAAAAGGTATGAAAAGGGTGAAATGATGTAATGATTACGTCAACAGTTTCAACTTCAAATTATTTCAGTAAAAAATGAATTGAAAGAGTCAAACCGAATATTTTCAACAATCTTGTTTTATTTTGCCTAAAAATCACAGGTGATTTATACAAATCATTAAATGTCAACTCAAAACATTTATTTTAAAGTAACAGCACAAACAGCGCAGACAGTAACAAATTCAACCAAATAATGTTTGTGTAAAGTGTGAGTTGTGTGCAGAGCTGAGGCCTGTTTTATTATTAGAACTGATGTCACCTCTCCACTGCACAGAAAACCTTCTCCAATCCAAAGATACGGTAAGAGTCTTCCAGACTGAGGACGCGGGACATGGAGGCCATATGGATAGTACTTTCTGATTGGATGGTCAACAAAGCCTTTTTCCTGGCTGCTCTCTACTGGTTGGATGAATGAAGAATAGATGCTGGAAGAGCGTGGCGTTCAGGTCAACCACAAGTTGGCCCTGGAGAAGAAAATATGCTTGAATAAGGGAAGAACTTGGCACGTGACTGTGGATGACAGATGAGAAAAAAACATAGAGCTGGGTTGAGTTGAACAGTGATGAGAGGTGACAAGTGTTGGATTCAACCAAGTGTCTAATAAATACGTCATTCTGTTTTATGAGTCAATATTTTAACTGCTATAACTCAAGATGACAAAACAATTAAAAAGCTATTTAGAAACAATGTGGCTTGTTGACTGTCCTAGGTTCAAATATTGTTCACAATTCCTGCAAACAATAAAAGACAGATCTGGCTAACAATATCTAACTTTACAGAACTGCACAGGCTTCTTCCCAACGTACACACCCTGGTTACACTTGTCACATCATCAGTTCTGGGTGGTCTGTTACATATTGGTAGAAATAAATGCAGATGTTGAATTACTCAGAACAGATCCTATAGAATCCAGACGGTTTTATAGCTTCACATGAAGAAAAACAAAGACTTTGTGATGAACATGCAAATCATCTATAAATGCAGTCCTGACTGTTCAGTTTGGAGAGTAAAGATTTGGTTTCAAGCTTTATTAGGTGAGAATATATTGGGGATTATATCATATCGAATATCCTGCATTGTTCAGGCAGTTTATAAAGTGTTCAAACATGTCTTATAGCATTACATTACATTACATTACATTAGTTTACTTTACTTTGCTCATTTATTAATCCCAAAGGGAAATTACAGTGTAAATGTAAAGTCTGTTCTTTGATACAGTTTGGTTTGAGTGACATGATATTTGGAGGACATAAAACATCACGTTTCTCATCAAATTACATTTTTTCTGGCAAACCTACAAATAGCAATGAAAAAAACTATGCTGACAATTTTAACCTGTCATAAATCATTTAGAGTTTAGAGAAAATAGTCAATCAGTCTCTGAGGAGAATCTCTGTGAGTAAACATTTTTAATTTGAGCCCTCAAATGGTCAGAGCTTTAATGGAAATTAGGGTGTGAGAAGTTGAACCGACATTTTAAACTCTGAAAGGAAATAAGACAGACAGGAAATGTGGTAGTTAATGTTTGAACAAAAACTGATTTGTTTCTGTTTTTATGATTAAAATCCTGTCTGGTCTCATTAAACCAGTATCTTGTTCAGTGAGATGAGTGTCTGGTTACACTGCTACAGTTCAGAGTTTTTAACAACTGAGACTCTGAAGTCAAAAGACAAACACCTGACAGCTGGTGATGTCACAGCTGTTTCCAACACATTTACAATTTTGGATTCATATTGACCCAAAGAACTAAACCTGTTCAGCAGAAAGTCATTTTGATAGTTTATGCTGATATTAGCAAGCTTTTTTATTTAATAGACTAAATGCTTCACCATGTATGAGCAAATACAGACTGAATTTATGATTAAAATGTTTAAAACTGGGTTTTCCATTGGTACAGAACTATCAAAGTAGAAATAAAATCTTATTTTATGGTTCTGGTGGCAGGTCATAGTTAAGTCATCTTTCCATTACTCAAACTACAGCTTTACAATAAATAATCTGGATTACAGGGTAGGTGTTGGCAGGCTTTAATTTTACTGTCGGTTTAAAAGAAATCTCTTTTTGCTGCGTCATAAATTGACTTCATAACAAAGCAACAGACCTGATGGGCTTCAGTAGTTAATCATCCTCTTGATTGCATCAAAGCACTTCCACTTGTCTGGGATGTAGAATGGCTCAAAGATGTGAGGGAAGGGGGTGTCGTAACCACAGACCCTACTTATGGGAGCCTCCAGGTTAAGGAAGCACTCCTCCTACAGGAAAATAATACACAATGTCAGGATACATGTTATCATTACAGGTAAAATGCTTTCAATGCTTGAACATTGTTTAATCAAACAGCCAAGAAAACAGACTAAATCACTACAGCTGCATATAAACAAGAATCTGCTTCTATGATGCAACAGTCACGACACAATGTATCACAATATATTGCAATACTGTAAACATTGTGGTATTTTGCCTTTTTTTGTCCAAAGATTCTATTAAAAAACAAACTCACTCTGTTTTGTATGTATTTTACTTGTTTCATAGTTCCTCCATGTTTTCAATTGTTATGCCAAATGTGTCATTAAATAGTTAAATATATTTGTGACAGCTTTTAGATTTTAATTTATTACAAAAATATGGTCAACCAACACATTAACAATTACCAATAACTTGTCCTAAAGTTTATCCAACAGATGACATTAAAGTCCATGACCCACCATGTTTTCAAATTATACAGCAAAATATGTTAAAGAAATTTAAAAAAATCCCAGGTATGTTTCATTGAAATTCTTTAAAAAAAACACTAAATTATTTTTAATGAAACTGTCATATCTGACTGACTGCTGTGGACCGCTTCCATCTGAGTGAAAAAAAGTCACTGATATCAGTCAAGTCTGATTGAAAACAGACTCCATGTTTAAAGCACAAGCAGTGAAAATGACTGAACTTCTTTGTTTTATGGGCAGGTAAATAAGCTGCTGTATGTGAGGGATTTTAACAGCAAAGAGGTAAAAAATTGGAAGTAAACTGCAGATTTCTGCCTGCAGTTATCATAGGGTTTGTAGTTAAATCCTGCACTAAGACCAGTATCAAACTTCTCCTCATGAAGACAGATCACATCACCTCTGATTACAGAGCTTTACTGTTTATTTATGCAGCCAAGCTTCTCAGGAATGATCAAAAGTAAAAACATGAAGACTTGACTAAATTAAATTTACAACCTTGGACAGAGATCTTGGTATTTAAGACGTTTTTTTAAGCCTAAATTTTTGATTTTCAAATTTTAGACTTTTGAAGCCCCTGCATGAACCCTGTTAAATGTGATTCGCTTTAATCAAAGTTAGACGACTGGTTGAAGAAACCCTCTTCTGCTCTTTACAGCTTTGTTTCCTCCTCCTATGTGGATCCATGAGTACTGGAGACAGCTTCACTCAAACAGGCTGCAACACATCCTGACAACAACCACTGGATTATGATGATATAAAAGGCTTTATTTTTCTTTAAGTTTGCTAAAGCTCAACATATCTTGTGCTGACAAATGTCCAAAGCCTCAGGGTCTATGAATGGTATTTAAACTCAGGTGGGGATCTCTAAGTGAATTTGAGTAGATGAGGAGAAAAAGCCAATACTACTAAAAATGTTGAAGGTTTTGTACTTTACTTGCTGCAGAACACGTCTGTTTTCTTTGTGCTCACAAACCTCTCAAATGCCAACACAATGACAGCTTCTTTAGATACAAAGAGTCGAGCGTAAAGACATGACTGACTCTTCCTGCCTCTTCTCAAGTTCATCCCTAATATCAAAATATACTATCTTTGCCAGCATCTAGCTGGAATGAACATGAACAGATTAGGTTTGATGCAAATTTTACTGTAAGAGGATTTTATCATGTTGGGTCAAGTTTGACACAAGGTTTTTTTATAAATTGATTGCATGAAGGCCTGAAAGGAAAAGCTTTCCTTCGTTACAGTACTAAATTACCAATATAAATGATTTGTCTGGCTATAGATACAAAAAGATATGCTGTATTTAATAAAGAAATGATTTTTTTAATCTGCTCTTGTGTCAGGGTATTAATGGAGGTGGTACTGTGACATCTCATGTACCGTATGTAGATCTGAATCCCACAAGCTATTCTCTGCATGCAGACAGACAGACAGACAGACAGACAGACAGACAGACAGACAGACAGACAGACAGCACCATGGAGTTTGTGCTTTAGTCTGAGTGAGATCTGTAATCTCCTCTAAATAAATTTACTGGAAGTGGGAGGAAAGTACTGTAGTCTGACTGTCTGCCACCAAAACTGGACAAGGAATGGCCACACAACTCAGATTTCATTCAAATCATTGTTTAGCTTTTGGGAAGTGCATCATTATGTGTAATATACTTAAATGTCAGAATAAAAATATGTTAACATGAGAGTTGCACAGGGTTTGTGTCCAGCAGTGGTGCAGGGTTTAAAAATACTTTCCAATGGAGGCTTGAAATCTCAGTGATCATATTGTGTCTCTTGTTGAACTCACACCAAAATAAAAAATAAAAAAGTCTGAGATTGTCAGGAACAAGCAGAGTTTGGAGCTTGCAGTTAAACAAAGAGAAGAAAGCAGATAGATCAGCTGAGAACAAGCACAAACAGGTTTTAAACTCAAACACACCTCTGTTAGGATGTCTTAATCATGTTTGGCTTTAAGAAAGCAAATTGCCTAAAGACTGAGTGACGATCTGCTAATATTTCAAGTTTTGAAACATCTGTGATTAAAGCTTTGGTTTCTATTTTAAATGTCACAATGGATATTTAAATAAAACACTTCTTCATCTAGCTGCTCCCTTTTAAGGCTGACCACTGGTCTAACCCTCCTAAAAACCAGGAGTGTGTGTGTGTGTGTGTGTGTGTGTGTTCTGATTATATATTCTCAATTATGTCTATTCTTTATTACATATATTAAAAATAGGGATGCACAATATATCATCATTCATATCAATATCAGCCAATATTAGTCATTTTTTAGAATATTGGTATCAGTCTGATATGTAAAACTGGGCTGATATTAACATCAGATATTGATTTCCTACTTTTTCTCTTTGTGTTTTGGGAGATGTTTGGTTCAGCTTCATCTGTTTGATCATAGTGATATTGATGCTGCAGGCAGGAATAACTGAAGTAGAGTCATGTCAGAGTCTGATTGTTTATTTATGGTATCAAAAAAGACCCAAGTGTGTTTGTGTGTGTATGTATAATTTGTGTGTTTGTGTAATATCGGTAAATATCGGGATGGATGGATGGATGGATGGATGGATGGATGAGTGGATGGATGGATGAGTGGATGGATGGATGAGTGGATGGATGGATGGATGGATGGATGAGTGGATGGATGGATGGATGGATGGATGGATGGATGGATGGATGGATGAGTGGATGGATGGATGGATGGATGGATGAAATTGTCATATCGGTGCACTCCTAATACAAAATCAAACTGTGTTTCCAAAAACTCTAAATAGAAAAAAAGTCAATGCATTTTGAGCCCAGAAAGATTTGGTGCAGATTTTTCTGCTGTGTTTAGCTGTAATGTGGTCATTAGTGCAGTTTATTTCCATGTCACCACTACAGCTGCAAGCCAAGGCTATTCTAGCAAAGCAATGCGATGTTACTATGTTAAAGACTTGAAATGAGTGAAATTTGATTTTGATCCCAGCAGATAAACAAACAAGGACTTGAATTAGTGACAACAGGTTCAGGCATCAGTACTGATAGGAGAAATATGCAAAAACCTGCCTTCATATATCCTTCTTAACCTTGAGCAGTCACATGTGTATCCAGTTCTAAGGTTTTAGCCTTTGATAATAACTTAGTGAACCATCTGATGAGAAAGACATGTTGAGGACTTTTACCGGGTCCGAGTGCAAATCTTTACAAACTAAAGTTGTCATGATCTCTGTTATCTTTAAGTTCAGCTGGGATTCAGCTGATAATATTAGTGATTCATATGTTTCTTTTGTTTTGCTACAGACAACTTGTTTCCAGGAGTGATATATGGAAACGCGCAGCTTTAAAACCCATGGAGAAAAATCGAACTCATGACTTATGAATCAATATCACCAAATGTGAATGAAAAACGATCCAAATCGGTAAATTGTTTTTTTTTAACCCAGCCCTAACCTTACTTTAAGTTTCTTGTTTTTAAGTTATAGTCTGGTTAGATGAATGGAAGGTTTATCAACGCTTAGATGAAATATTAATGTAAATATTGTTTATACTATGTAAACAAAATTAATTGTGAATCATTCCAAAACCATAATTAAATCAAGAACACCTTTGAAGTCCACCTCCTGCCCCTCGGAGTTAAAGAAGACCTATAAAATCCTCTCTCTTCCACTCTCCGCCAGAACAACAGCTGCAGACTCACCTGAACAGTGGAGCTTATTTCAGCAGCAAAGCCTCCTGTTATTGGTGCCTCATGACTGATGAGCAAACGTCCAGTTTTAACCACAGACTGAAAAGAAAAAAACATTTATAGTAAGTGGAAAATCCACCATGTTAAATGTTGGAACACAAAACACATTTGATCTTAAACATTTCACAGTCATAACTTATTCCAGTAAAAATGATAATTATAGGTAACTGCTGGAAAATGATTTGTAGATTTTATTAACAAACATTTAAACAGAAAGGCTTAAATTTCAGCTGAAAGATAAACCCTGTAAAGGTTCAAACTATGGAGGCGGTACTGTTCTTTGGATGTAGACGAGTATAAAGAGTTCACATGCTTCTCTGTGTCTTGTTCTATATCTGTTGTTTTCCCTCGGGGTGCAGTTGTGTTTGAGCTGAGCTGAATGTGTGAGGGAATACATCAGACAGGAAGGACAGCATTATGAGCTGAAGGCCTGATTTAGGCTGGCACATGGGTCTAACTGGACAATCATGGCCATTAAACGTCTCCACCTCCCAGGCTTTTCTATCTGGGTTTTCTGTAACCTGACATTACTGTAGAGGGATGCCTTCACCACACCCCTTATCTACAAGAGCATAAAACCAATACTATACTATAATCTTATCCACTCACCACTTGTCCTAACCAAAGCTATGTCTATTCTTTGCAACTTCAGCAAACTTATCTTTCCTATCCAGTTGTGGCAGCTTACTTATTTCTTTAAAAATAAATAGTACAAACACTTTTAAGACACTGTTTAATTACCTTCTATGACATTAGATATTAATGTTGTTTACATTACTGACAGATTAAGAAAGTCCAGAATGGTTTAAACTAAATCAATAAAGTCTAATATAAGCAGAAGGAATCTCTGGTTTATGCTGGACAAAGTATATTTGTACTGAAATAACAGCTCTAAACAATATAGATGACTTTAAGTAAAGAGGGGTGATTGTTGCATTCTTCTCTATCCCTCAAAGCCACACACCAAACAGCCAGTAACTGGCTTCCACTTCCACACACTCCTTCCTAATGCTAAATAAGAAAATGTTGACAGAGCCAAGGTTTGGCTGTGAAGCAGTAAACTAGAGTCAGGATTATGTCAGTAATGCTGACATGTTTCAGGTTGATCAGTCAGATCTGAGTTATTTAAAGAAATGCAAAGCTTTTTAATGTAAAATTGAAGAGAACAAAATTCCTTGTTAACTCTGTATGAGGTGAATCAGTCGAGTCAAATATCCTGATTATATGACACCATCTTCAGGAATGTGAAAGTTAATAAGACTGGAAGACTACAACAAGAAATGACAATCTGCACAGTGTGGAGGAATCAAGCGGAGAGCTGAGAGCTGGGGTATGTCTTGATATGACATGTTGCTGTAAGGTTTGCCTCAGCTCTATGACTCACACAGGTCAGGTGAATAAACAGAGCTGCAGCCTGATCTTCTACCCCAACATGCACACAAAGACTGATAACATCCAATTTACACTGAGGCTCAAGCTGTGAGGTTGGCAGCAGAATGACCTGGCAAAATCCAAAATGCAAAAACGAAGTTTAATGAAGAAAAGGAGGGCTGTTGTTGCAGCAAAACCTACAATCTGAGGTCAAGAACTCGAGGGAACAAGGAGGACAACCAGACTGACTGAAGACAGTACAATGATCCGACACAGAAACTAATGAGACACACCTGGAGGAGAAACAAGAGGAAACAGGTGAGCAGGGGCGGGGCTGGAGGAATGACAGACAGCAGGGCAGAGACACACAGGGAAACTCTGGCTGTGTCCAAAACAGCGAGGCCGAATTCGTCGGCCGCTTACGTCATAGCGCCGCGACGAAGGCCGTCCCAAACCAAAGACTCCTCCGATGCGGCCGACAAATGCGTCCTTCATTTTCCCCGAA
>JAUBOC010000050.1:16608218-16619625 GCA_032275365.1 Anablepsoides cearensis | reverse complement strand
AATTCTGAAAGATTTCTGACTTCTGGTGCATTGCCGCGTGCGGGGGTCATTATGTTACCGCTATGCGGTATCTAGTTGGATATACAGCTACCCCTGAATATTTCTAAGAGTAACCCCAAAATAAAAATGACTGCCAGGGCTTACCAAATTTTGGCTACACAAAAGTGGATGCAGTTTAATCAACTTTACAAATACTGGGCTCAATTTGTTGTGGTAGTTATTAAGAGCCTACCTCAACACAAATTCTGATTACACAATATCAAATCTATTTTCATGACTGCTATAATTCAATCTTTTTTCCAACTAAGATAATCTTAGTTTAAAATGTTGGCATTAAATATAGCAGGTAAATTACATTCCTTTAAGTAATGCTAGGACCTTAACTGCAGTTGTAACTTTTAAATTATTATTTCCTATGATTAGATTTCTCTCACATTTATCACTTCCCAAAAACTTACATCTGCAACAACAATACCCAAATCCTGCATGAGACACTAGAGAATTGACAGCATAATAATATTCACTGTGTTTGTCTCCACATGTTGGAGTGATCGATATGCATTTTAACATTTCTTACTTTACAGGTGCTATTTGAAAGAATAAACATACTGAAAGCATTCAGCTGAAGCTCAGCTGTGTAGTCAAAGGTTAGGTGTTCCAGAGGCCTTTAATCAAGAAATGTTCTCAATTTCCTCCCCCTGTCTTCCTCTTCTTGACCTCTGGTCCTCTAAGTAAAGCTAGACGTGTACTGTAACACCCAAGACAAAGCATCTTTTTAATCTTTGGCTCCTCATTAGAATTACAAATGTGTCTGCAGCTGACGAAAGGTGCATGGCTGTTTGCACGTGTGTTGAAGTGTGTTCATGCACATGTGTGTAGGCATGCATCTCCATTTGGCTGGGGCAAGAAAGAAATACTTGAATAATGGCCTAATAAATATCAGGAGCCGGTTTATTGGTTTTGAAGCATTTTTGCCATTTGTGGGGAAACACAAAACCGTGAAAGATTCCTGGCAAAGTGGCAGGGTGGTGCTCTTTTCTGGGTCACAGAGGAAAAAGAGGAAATCAACTCAGACATTAACAGGCGGTCATAGGAAGTCATGAGAGGCATAAGAAGGCATGAGAAACTGGCTGGTCTGAGTCAGGGAAGAGGGCACAAGTGAGAATGAGGTTGGAGGTGAGGGTCCCAATGACTTGGTCAGTTGACTGGTTAAGATGACACCTGTCCACATGAAGAATTCTAATGATGCCCTGGAATGCGGCCTGCATCACTAGACATTGATGACAGAGCTGTGGGATGATTCATGGTATGGATGTATGCCAAGACCTTAGATTACAGGAGAAATACTTAGAAGGTTGAGGTGTGGCTGTGGTGACGGATGTTGTTACCGTAAAACCACTTTAAGACTCCTGAGCTCTGTCAGAAAGTGGGTGTTAATCCAAAGGATGATGTGTAAGGGGGGCCGAATGCTCACTGACAACAGCAAACTCTGAGAAAAGGATAATTGATTACTGGTTTAAAATTCACACTCAGCTTGTGCTATTAAAGGAAAAGTTCATATCTTTGGAAGTGGAGTTCATTGGAAAGTTTGTGAACAGTTAACATATTACCTCACTTTGGAGAAATGATGTTTTGATTTGACCAGATTTACAAGCTAACAGCTAGTCAAGGCAATGCTATGACCAAGCAAAATGCCATGACTTAAAGTAGCTTTAATCACAAAGTTTTATAACTGTCCATGCATTTTGTTTACATCTTGTCAATTTCACATTACACATTTACATAGATTTTTATGGCTTTGATGCAAATAGAGGCAGTAGCAGCTAGTATTTATGGTGCAGCCTGGGGCACTTCCAGCATGAATGGTGTAATTTTTCTACCAGAAATAAATGTGTAATGCAAAATGGATGGCATTTAAAAGTTTAGAAAATACAATATTCTAAACTTTTTCTTTGGTCTTGGATTCTGTAGGACAAACCTTTTATACAAAGTTTTACTTCAAGAAATAGCTATTTTTTTTGCTTAAGTTCTTTTGAAATAACTATATTTAAATATGGCTTTTAAACAAGTTACATGTTTCTAACAATTTTATACTAAAATGCTTCAAAGTTTGGTCATTTTTCAAGTAATGTTTTATTAAACAGTTAATAAGTTAGTACTTTTATTAGCCAGGAAGTCAGTCATTTATAGGGAACTCAGTATATAGAAAATATTCTCTTGTAGTCAGGGTAATAGTTTGCCACTCTGGTCTCTGTTTTACAAATTTATTTAGAATAAACAACTCTTGTTTAAAAATGTCATACTGTTGTGAAAAAACACCATGTAAAATATATTAACTCTGTTTCTGTTTTCTCAACTAAACAATGCTCATGTTATTTGTGCAGAAGCTGTTGGTGTGTTGCACTCAAAAAACAGATTGTTGGATTTACTTAACTCGGTTATGTCAAGTGGTTCCACTTAACTGTGTTGAGTAAGTCCAACATAACTTTTACTATTTATTTCAATGCAAGGTGCTTTAGATTTACTCAACTCAGTTAATTTAGTGGAACCACTTGACATAAACGAGTTAAGTAAATCCAACAATCTGTTTTTTGAGTGTGGTCCAAAGTTAACCTAACTCTCAACAGACTGATATATCCAACACCCTCAGCACATCTACATTCATCCATTTAGTCTATCAATATGTGCAAAAGACTGCACTTGTGCATTAATAGTCACTACTTCACGCACCAGCAAAGTTAATGGCTTCATCTAATGTGACAGCCATCAAGATCTTCTGTTCAAAACAGGTAACATTCAGGTCAAAACCTGCAAATTACATAAGTTAAATGGTAAATGGACTGTACTTGTATAGCACCTTTCTATCCAACCAGGTTACTCAAAGCACTTCACACTACAATCTGTGTCCTCATTTACACAGCACTCTATTAGGTCTCTATAAAGCTAACATGTACAATTAATCTATGGAAACTAATCAGAGCCAATCACATTCATACACTTATCAGAGGCATTAGGGGTGAAGTGTCTTGCCCAAGGACAAAACAACTGAGACAGCTGAATCGAACCAGCGACCTACCGTTTCCAGGACAACTCCCCTAACCACTCTTCCACAGCCGCCCTCTGTTCTCTGCAGATGGGAACACTCAGCATTTTGACAGACACACTGAATAAAAAGTCCACCTGCCTGTAATTTTGGACAAAAGACCTATCCAAGTGTTGGTGTAATGAGATATAATTGATGCATTCATTTTTGTTCAAAAGGGGGCTACAGTATGTTCTGTTGGAGGAAATACTTTTTATTTGCAGTTCTATTTTTTGCAAATCAAACCCCATTTTTATTGATTTCAAATGCAAGTCTAGATGTGATTAATTTTAGTGAACAGTAAACATCTGTGTAGATTCTAATACAATTTACAACATTCTTAAGCTGTCTGGTATTACAGTTTGTACAATTGAAATAAATTGTTATTGAATATCATATAACATATAAATTCATTTTGTAGCTGTGATATTAACTAAAGGTTCACAATTGCTAATTATGATTGCTTTATATAATCCTTTTAAACAAAAAAACAAAACAAAATTCTAGACACTTAAAATAGTTTGACCCCTCTGTTTAAATACTAAATCCTAGGCCATCAAAATTCCTTGTGCTCTGTAATATGTAAAAATTAGGTAGGAGTTTCTGGTTTATTTTGTATCTGGTTATGAACTCCCCCACCCCCGAAAAAAAAAAATCAAGGAAAAAGACAAATAGGTTTTTGATTTGCATAAAATTCAAGGACATTTCCGTCCCAGCTGTTTGTACCTATTCAGTGCTGCATCAATCCCAGGACATCCTGACCTGCATAATTTATTGTTCTTTACATGTTGAACTTTGAGAGAATGCTTCTTATGTTTCATTCATTTTAGAAAAAAGTGTATGTGGGTGTGCGTGGGTCTGTGGTGGGGGGAAACATTTTCAGCTCTTTGTCCTTAAAGGAGGTTCACAAAACCTGGAATGCACAGGAAGGAAGTCAGAGAAGCAAGGCTATCTGCTCTCCCTGGTTTCCTTCACTTCCCTCCTCTTTTGTTTCTTCATTTTCTGATAAAGTGAAGAAGGAATGATGGAGTGAATGAATAAGGCCCGGCTCAGCCCAGGAGTTTGCATTTGTGTAGATGCAGGCTGTCTCTCATCACAGCATTGACCCCCCAGGAAGCTTTAGATGTCCGTCTGGCTTCATAATTCTCTTATCAAGCTAATCTTGCAGATAAGGAAAGCGGGACTTGAAAGTGTAAACCCAGCTCTGCTGCTTGGAGTCCAGTTGCAATGGTTTCATTCTTTACCTGTCTGCCTGGGAGGCTGGTTAACTATATGCAGTTTGATGCTCACATGGACTCAGCACACACAAAGACCAGTATACCACAGGGCTCATTTTTATTGTGTGTGCGTGTTCCCAAACCCCAACCCCCTGTTTGAAACGGGTTGCCCCCCACATGCAGGTCTGCAGAAGTATGATTGATCTGAGCAGAGGTAGTGGTCACATACTGAGTGGAGTTGATTTTCTCCATTCTGTAAATACAGACCTGCTGTTTATCATTGCCTAAGTGTCATGTTTGTATGTTTTCCAGGATCAGCACTGCATTTGGAGAAATGTGGGTGGAAGAAGTGGGATTCTGTAGAAGAAAAAAAAAAGAATTAAAATGAGGTATAATCAAAAATAGCTTTCCATTTCTGGCTTTCCTTCTCTGTCATAAATCTCCTGCCAGAACAGATGCTGTGACTCAAGGAAAGTGGTAATTAATTGACTGAGGTTGAAAAGTTTTGGACCAGTTTAACAGATTTATATTAGATGCTGTCACTTGCGAGGTGCTGTTTGATGTCACTTGTTGTATGTATTTTCCTCTAATGCACACAAAAACACACAGTCCTTAAAGGTATAATTAGTTATTTTTTTTGCAAAGAAACAAGATATGGCACCATCAGTTTTTTATGAATACTTTTTATAGGAAGGCTGAAAAACGAAAAAAAAAAGACTTACAATTCTCAAGTTGCTTCAGGGGTCCCCTGTAGCTGGGGAGCTGCCATACATGCTTCCTCATAGGACAGAATGGAGACGGGAAGTCCGTGCACCATCAGGTTCAACTGGTCCAAGTGCCAATGGCTTAATTAATATATGTAATAAATACAATGTGCATTTTGTCAAAGGGTCATTAATTTTAAGTCTGGATCTTAAGTTTGCAGTTCTTTAAATCAAAATAACACATAGAGGAACAATAAAGTTTCAAAAGTCACTGGTACATTATGGGTTATTTATTTTTTCATAACTAATAAATGCATGTTTGTGTTGTGCTATTTTTTCAAAAATAGTCACAAAGGTTTTGTGGTCGAGGCAGATGGCCGCCTGTCCTGAGCCTGGTTCTGCTGGAGGTTTCTTCCTGATTAGCAGGGAGTTTTTCCTCTCCACTGTTGCCGGTGTGCTCCGTGTGCTGCTCAGGATGAGAGACTGTGGCGAAGCAAAGATTTGGCACAGTCCGCTGGCTTCTTCTTTAGATTTATTGTTATTTTTTGTGTACAGTGCCCTGAGACAACAGTTGTTTTGACTTGGCGCTACATAAATAAACTGAATTGAATTGAATTGAATTGGTTGTCTCTAACCCAACCATCAAAGCCCCACCTTCTTACTTTCAAGCCAAGCTAAAATTTAATCACTCTTATTTTCTAAGGCAGGCATGGGCAATCCTGGAGGCCCGGAGTCCTGCATGTTTTACTTGTTTCTCTGCTCCAACACACCTGATATAAATGGATAATTTATCAGACTTCTGCAGTTTAGTCTACAGTATTTTTACAGTCTTTATTTTACAGTTAAAATATATATTTATCAAAAAAAGTCTAATGTTACAACTAATCAGGGATCCCTTTAAAGGTTCATTTATCCATTTCTGCTTTTATTTCTAATTATGTCAGTTTTGGTCCTCCATACAGCAGAACTTGGTAGAGGTAATTCATAGGGATGAGCGAGTACACCACTATCTGTATCTGTTCAACCATCTAAATTATCTTTATCTGTATCTGTACTCGGAGTGGGCGGGGCATAAACTGGAAGTGGGTGGGGTTTAACCCGGAAGTGGGTGGGGTTTCAATCTGTACATCATTTTAAGTCTGAAAATGATATGGATTGATAAGAAGTTGCTATATGTATTGTTTGTTTGAATGTTATTTACAGAACAACCTTAAAAATGATATTAAAATCAATGTTTTTAACCACAAAAGTAAAAAAATTATTTATGTCCTGAGTTTAAAAAAAGCTTGTTCTGTAAATAGTTTAAGTGCATGAATGAATACAACTCATGCAGTAGGAAATTATGATCACACACAAAGTTAAACAATGTTTAGAATGTTAATGTGTGTGTGAGAGAGAGGGAGAGAGAGTGGTTCTGTTCATCTGTACGCCTGTCAGTAAGGCTGTTTATTAATGATCTGTGTAACTTGGTGATTCATTCAAACAGAGAAATGTCAGTCTTGTTCACTGTATTTTCTTCTCAAAACACCGCATTCCAACTGATTTAATAACACCACCAGTCAAACTGAGAGAAAGACGACAGTAAAAAAAAAATAAAATAAAAAATAAAACCCGATCGGAGATGAGGAAGTAACCGACCCGACACGAGTTGTTCTCAGCTCTCTCTTGTCAAATGAACCACGCTTGTTACAAAACAAGTTCACCAAGTACTGTACGTAGCGGCCAACAGATCCAATCATTTTAAACTTCAGCAGAAGCCACACCTCCAGCAAGAATCGCTTATCTACAGCAGAGAGTCCAGACCCTTGTACAAAGCAAAGTGAAGGACAAGGGTCTGGTTTTTACCAGGCTATATTGGAGGTGATCTAGATAGGTTCCAGGTGACAGAGGGGAATGAAGAACCAGGTAGGTGTCCAGGAGGTGACTCCCAAATGATGATGGAGCAGAGTGACAAATAAGTATCCCAGTAAGGTTAGGATTCAAGAAGTAGTTCCCTGGTGGCAGTGTGGCACAGTAGCTGATAGGTAGAGGCCCCAGGGTGAGACCAGTCAGGCAGAGAGGCAAGCAGCAGTTGAGTAGGTTAGTAGAAGTTAAGGTTAGTTGAACACAAGTAAGATAAATTTTCTAAGTGGCTAGGAACATTACCAAAAGGCATGTGATGCTCCAGCACCAATCAGAACCTCTTAAAGCCCAGGAGCTCATCAATGCAATTTGTTACAGCTGTTGTCAATCACTGCCACCAGCCAATTATGGAACTGCAGGACATGAAGACTCCTACATCAATAATCATTTAATTGATATATTAATGTGGATAAATGTACAGTGGAGGAAATAAGTATTTGATCCCTTGCTGATTTTGCAAGTTTGCCCACTTACAAAGAAATGAACAGTCTATAATTTTAAGGGTAGGTACATTTTAACAGTGAGAAATAGATATTTATAAAAACGTGCATTGTATAAATTATATAAATTTATTTGCATTTTGCAGAGAGGAATACGTATTTGATCCCCTACCAACCATAAAGTGTTCTGGCTCATACAGACCAGTTAGACGCTCCTAATCAACTCGTTACCTGCATTAAAGTTCAGTCAATTTATCATTGAAGATAACTGTTTTAAACTGTTGTCTAAGGATGTCAGGGGCAAGATCATAGAGCTTCACAAGGCTAGAATAGGCTACAAAACCTTCAGTAAGATGCTGGGTGAGAAGGAAACAACTGTTGGTGGAGTAGTAAGAAAATGTAAGTCAAAATGACTCTCAATCGACATCAATCTTGAGCTCCATGCAAAATCTCACCTAGTGGGGTATCCTTGATCATGAGGAAATTGAGAGATCAGCCTAGAACTACATGGGGGAACTTGTTAATGATCTCAAGTCTGCTGGGACCACAGTCACCAAGAAAACCATTGGTAACACATTACACCTCAATTGATTAAAATCCTGCAGTGCGCCCAAGCTCCCCCTGCTCAAGAAGTCACATGCTCATCTGAAGTTTGCCACCTGGATGATTCTGAGAGTGATTGGGAGAAGGTGCTGTGGTCAAATGAGAGAAAAATGTAGCTCTTTGGCATTAACTTCATTACACCTTGACCAGTCCTGTGTTTGTATGTGTCTCTTTCCTGTCCCTCAAACCCAGCCGGTGAAGGCAGATGGCTGCCTGTCATGAGCCTGGTTCTGCTGGAGGTTTCTTCTTGTTAAGGGGGAGTTTTTTCTCTCCACTGCTGCCAGTGTGCTGCCCAGGATGGGAGAGACAATTTGGCACAGTCTGCTGGCTTCTTTAGATTAGTTGTTTTTTTGTTTACAGTGCTTAAAATTATAAACTGCTCATGCCTTTGTATATGGGAAAACTTGCAAAATCAGCAAGGGATCAAATACTTATTTCCCCACTCACACCCCCAATCTCCATATACGTAGATAACAAGTAGGATAATTTACAGGCAATTATTAAAACACTGAAAATAAAGGATTTAACTGTAATTTATGTGAACTACACTTTGAACTAGTCCTAAACTTAAACATGTTTTGGTCTGAGCACCTAAACATATCCATATAGCATTTTGTTCTTACGTCAATACTTTGTGAGTGTCAACAGAACAGATAAAACAGGAATGAGTGAGAGGAAATTGGTCAGTGGAAAAGCCTTGGTAAATGTTGTGTACATCTGATGTAGTAACAAACTTAGAGCAGTTTTACTTTTTTTGTTGAACTCTATAGTTGTGGTTGATGGCAGCTGATGAATTCACAATAAATCAGTGTTTTCAGTAGCATTTGAAATCTGGCTGGTTGATTGATATCTACATAATTCTACACTCTTTCCCACTTTTACCCTGACCTCACTCTGCCCTCTGACTGCAGGCAGTGTTTTCCACCACAGTATTTTACATGTTATACACTCTTCCTGCCCTGTGTGTAATTTACCAGTTTGCTCTGAATCACTGACTGGCTGCTCAACAGCTGGATGAAGTGGTTTCAGTAATTAGGAGGCTTATTTTTTGGTAATTAATAATCAAAGGTGTAATTTAGGAGCTCAGAGTTTAAAAACCTTTTAATAAAGTTTTATACCCTCATTCTTTCTGAAGCAATATGATTCACACACTGAACATGTTTTTGGTTGTATCGCCTATATTTAAGTGGGCTGAATGTTCTCTCTTCAGGAGCATAATTCCCCAAACCAATTTCTGTTGGAAAACAGGACTGTATTCTTTGTGCAAGTTTGCAAGAATGAATTCTTGCATCTTTTGGCCATGATTTACTCATAACATTACAAAGTTAGCCCTTTAACTATGCAGCGTCTTTTGCATGAGCATCCAATTATAGAGTAAGCTGCCTTAACCTTCCCAGATTTATCAGAGGAATGGAATATTCACATGGCATGACAGGATCCTGCCCTATGCCAGTGTTTGCTGCAGTTTTTTTTTCTTTTATACATTTTTATAGTCATCCAGCAGGACAAAAACAGACTGCAAAGCACAATTAGGTCAGCTGAGAGAGTTGTTGGTGCTCCCATGCCCACGCTTCAGGACCTGTATGCCCCAAGAACTAGGAAATGGGCACAGAAAATCATGACAGACTCCACACATCCAGGACATAACCTCTTTCAACTTCTCCCCTCCGGCAGGCGACATAGAGCCCCATGCTCAAAAACATCCAGACACAAAAACAGCTTCTTCCCCCAGGCCATCTCTCTGATAAACAATTCCAAACACTAGACTTTTTAACTAGTGCCTAACCTCCCCTACTTACCACACAATCACCCCGCGTACGATCACTATACATAAAATGTATATATTATTGTATATAATCCACAGACTATAATGTTTATGTTTTATGCTATTGTGCTTTCATCACTGTCTACATTGTATGTATGTGTATCGGAGAGACATCATCTGCCAGAAAACAAATCCCTTGTGTGTGTCAACATACTTGGCCAATAAAGCTGATTCTGGTTTAACTTGCATTAAACTGAGGACTTCCATTCATTTTTGTAACTGTATTTATGCCTAACCCAGACATTTTCCCCTAAAACTAACCATTACTAGTTTATTCCTAACCTAGCCTGGTAAAACTCAGACCCTTGTTCTTTACTTTGCTTCGTACGACGGTCCGGACTTTTTGAATATAGAGAAGCGATTCTTGCTGGAGGCATGGCCACTGTTGAAGTTTAAAATGATTGGATCGGTTGGCCACAACGTATGTGTATGCCAGGAGGCTAAGCTAAGATGCTAACCGGAAATCGCATGCACTGTAAACAACCCTACTGAGGGGAGAAAGTAACGAGATGGCTGTAAATGAGTGCTGCAGGCAGTTTAATTGAATTTGGAAGCCTCATCAATACGGACTGACTTCATTCACTTTCTTCACGGCCATTACTAGAAACTAACTAGCAGACTGTGCAGAAAATCGACGTTCTGATCTCTCATTGGCCCGGTTGAAAATTCTCCCGAAGAAATCCTTGTCTATGGGAGTGTTATGGTAACAATAAATACCTGGGCAGAGAAAACATGATAAGGAAGTCAACACTCCGTGAAGAGTTAAAATTATTTATTGATCATAGAGGAAATGGGACAACATCTTCAGCATTGAGGAATGCTTCAGAGTGCTGCCAGAGAAGCAAAGTACAGACATGATTTATACAAAATATTATCAGACATGAGATAAGGAGATCAGGTCAAGGGGATGTGTCGTCAAGATGTGAACATAATCCATAAACAAAGATAGTCCTGGCTGTGAGACGGTTTAATCTGAATGGGAAAGATAATAGCAGTGGAAGCACAGGGTGACATGATATTAACCTCTTGGCCTGAGGAATAAATGAGGGTCTTGATGGAATGTTTAATATTTACCGTTAAAGGAGAAATCCCAGATGGAGCAGTGAAGGGAAACTAGAATTGAGTGAAACTGCATAGGAAGGCAAGGGCCAGGCTATTCCTAACCATACCCTGAATCAAAAGTTTATTCACACCATACCTCTGAACCCAACTAGTAAAGCACAGTAGAGCTGCAAATAAAGTGAGGACAGTGAAGAGGTCCTCACTTTACATCAAATACCTCACTTTGATAGTAACTATGGTGCAATTGGTACTCTGTATTAGAAATAAGTACACACACACACATGCATGCACGCACATACGCATGCCACTGGGGAAGGTTCCACTATTCAGCTATAACACAAAGTATGATTTATTGTCTTTAAATACAACTATAAGTTGTTTAAATAAGACAGGGAGTTTATAAGGAGGGATGTGTGATTAAAAGCAGATTCTATATCTTTTTGGGTTATAGTAGAGCACGTAACATGGCCAGAGTGCTTGGATTAGGAAGTAGTATGTTAAAGGGGTTATATTATGTGTTTCTCAGGCATATATTTAAATACTATACCATAATAAAGTATCTATGTCCCCTT
>JAUBOC010000050.1:16428953-16441636 GCA_032275365.1 Anablepsoides cearensis | reverse complement strand
CATATGTTCTGTATATAAAGAAACCATCACCTTGTCATTACTCTTCTTCAGTGATAGAGCTTGATGATGTTTCAAACTCTTAAACACTGCCACCAACTGTTCAGGAGGATTAATACACCCCTAAAGGTAGTTTCACTGTGGAAGGGGTGTAAACAGCAGGGTGGCCAATGGGGTGGCCAAAGATTTGTCTGTGGTGGCCCTGGCCACCCCCTGGCTCCGCCCCTGCAAGGGCGCAAAGACAAACTCTTGGGACTAGTACCGCCTTTTGGGACTAGCTGCTCCTCTGGGCTGTGTCTCCAAGCCGAGTTTCCTAATCACAGCGAGCGCCTTTTACAAGTCCACAAAACACATGTGGTTGACCGAACTCCCATGCACTCTCCAGGACCCTGCTGAGGGTGTAGAGCTGGTCCAGTGTTCCAAGACCAGGACCAAAACCACACGGCTCATCTTGAATCCGAGATTTGACTATCTGATGGACACTCCTCTCCAGGACCCCTGAATCAGTGGTGGATCTATGATTTTTCTGAGTAAGGAGCCATCAAGGGGCCACAATATTCATAAAGGGACCAAGTCTTTGTTCAACATCCTTTCACACAAATCCCCAATTTTGGTAAGGTGTATATTTAACGCGTCATACATGTTCGAACACTTGTAATGGAATGTCATTTTTTTTTAAAGGGTACCAACTTACAATAAGGCTCCCATTATAGATGGCTTATAAAGAGTTTATAGTTACGTTATTAATTCCTCTGCAAACACTTGATAAATTATTAATGTGTTTATTATTCATTAAGGACAAAAAAGAAACTAAACTGTCTGGGTTTTTTTTCTCCAAATACTAAGCCAAATGTGTTTGTGTATTAAACATTTCAGACTATTTTACTACCTTGTAAGCACAATAGCATTATAAATATCCACAAATATTAAAGGGATCCTTTTTTGTATAGTGGAAAACTACACTGGGGTGGGATTATTTGGTGTGTTAACAAGACGTTTTTTTACTTTCATCATTGTTGACAGTAGTTACATATTTAAACAATAGTTTCAAATATTGATAATCAACACTAAGTTTTAAAAATGGTGATTTTTCACATAAAATACCAACTTTTGGCATTTATAAATGTTTATTTGTCATTAATAAATAGTGAACTGTTTTACACTTTACGATAAGTCTCCCTTTGACAGTTATGGATTTTTATAATACAGAAATACAGTACAATGTTAATAATGTTTAAATATGTGTTTCTTATTGTTATTGTACTTGCAATGTAGTAACCTAGTCTGAAATGTTTAATATAGCATCTTTAATTGTAATATGTAAGTGAACATATTTGTCTCATTATTTGGTAAGAAACGGGACACTTTCTCGTTTAATAATTGCATAATAAACATTTATTAATGTGTTTAGAAAGTGTTGACAGATGAATTAATAACCAATCTATAAACTGTGAACAAGTGTTCTAAATGTAAATGTACTTTATTGGTCATCATTACATGTTCCCATGCAATGACGAAATTTGTGCTCTGCATTTAACCCATCACACGTGAGAAACACCCAAGTGGAGCAGTAGGCAGCTATGTAAGCGTCCGGGGAGCAGTTGGGGGTTGGGAGTCTTGCTCAAAGACACCACGACATGTGGGCATGGCGGGGAGTCAAACCTGTGACTTTCGGGGCCCAAAGCTGACTGCTCTACCACTACACCACAGCCGCCCGTTCACTACACTCTTTATAAGTAATTGTAAAGTGGTACCAAAAAAAGATTGCACAGTAAATTCTCCTTACTAGTTTTTAATACATTTTACTGTACATAGATAAAATATTCTGAATTGAATTGAATTATCATCACTTCCAGGTAAAGGACAGATGAGTGACAGGACGGGGGTACTTCAGGGCGCCAATCAGATTTCAGCTGGGACCAATGCTCCTGTGGCCTCCCACCCCTGCCCTGAATAGACCTTACCAGAGAGGTTCAGAAGTGTGATCCCCCACACTCTGCGGTACCCCTTTTTAAATAGGGGGACCACCACCCTGGTCTGCAAATCCAGGGGAACTGCCCTCGATGTTCTGCTGAGTCATGTCAACCAACACAACCCTACAACATCCACAGCGTTAAGGAACTCTGGGCGAATCTCATCTACCCCTGGTGCTTTGCCTCTGAGGAGCTTTTTAACCACCTCAGTGACCTCAGCACTAGAGATTAGAGAGTCCGACTCAGGGTCCTCAGGCTGTGCTTCCTGGAAGATGGGCTGATGGGATTGAGGAGGTCTTCAAAGTATTCTGCCAACTGACCCACAACATCCTGAGTTGAGTTGACATCAGCAGCGCAACATCCCCAACAGTGTTGGCGGTGAACTGCTTTCCCCCTCTGAGCTGCCAAATGGTGGACCAGAATCGCCTCAAAGCCATAAGGAAGTCTTTCTCCATGGTGTTTCAGAACTACTTCCATGCCCTAATTTTTGCCTCAGCAATCACCCAATCCACTTGAATTGCCGGTACCCATCAGCTGCTTCAGGAGTCTCATAGGCCAAAAAGCTGCGATAGACCTCCTTCTTTAGCCTGACAGCATCCCTCACCACCGATGTACACCGGTGGGTTTGAAGGCTGCTGCCACAACAGGCACAGACAACCTTGCAGCCACAGCAGTCGCATCGACAATGGAGGCACAGAACATGGCCAACTCTGACTCAATGTCCCCATCTCCACCGAACGTGTTCAAAGCTCTCCTGGAGGTGTGAGTTGAAGCTCATTCTGACCCCTAATTTACACTACATGCATTCTGACTCCACTCCGCTCTGGTCCGACCTCCGCAGCAAATACGCAACCATTATAATCAATTAGATTATTTACACTGACTCCGCACGGCGGTGGTGAGCGGACGGTGATCCATCAAAATTAGAACTGATCCTATTTCTGCCGGATGGTGGAGCTGCGCTGGATTCAATTTTTAAAGATTACATTGCACCAACAGGAAGAGGAACGAGCACAACATCCATATTTACAAAATAAGACACCATTATTCTGTTGAAATGGCAGATTTATTAATTAATATATGGATATATTTCTACACAAATGCTGTCAGAATGTATCGATCAGTTCGGGAAGCCGATAGCAACATGTAGCATGAAGCATATATACACACACAATACACGTGGTGGATTTTATTTTGAAATCAGAAGTTTCAAAAAGACAAGATCGATACAGTTTCAACCATAGACATCAAAAGCCTTTACATCTATGTTTTCAGCTGTGTTTGGAGTTCATCTTTCACAGAATTGATTATTTTCTGTTCTGATTTCCACGTTTATCACTGGATTTATCGCGTGATCTCCTTCCTGCATACGCCTCCTCCTCTCTGTCGGAGCAGAGCTGAGCGGAGGCTGTATAAATTGGGTGTCAAACAAACATCTGCGAACTGCGCATTGCAGCGCAGTGGAGCATAGACGTGTGTAGTGTAAATCCGGGGTGATGGTAGACTCTGCCAGACATTTCCAGCAGTCTCTCACTATACGCATCCTCCCCCTGTCAACTCACCACCCGGTAGTGGTCAGTTGACAGCTCCACCCCTCTCTTTACTCGAGTGTCCAAGACATGCAGTAGCAGATCAGATGAAAGGACAACAAAGTCAATCATTGAACTGCGGCCTAGGGTGTCTTGCAGAGTTGTAAAGTAACTAAGTACAAATACTTCTTTACTGTACTTAAGTAGAAATTTTGGGTATCTGTACTTTACTTGAGTAAATATTTTTCAGCCAACTTTTTACTTTTACTTCTTACATTTTTACACAGATATCTGTACTTTCTACTTATTACATTTTTTTAAAAAAGGTAAGAAGTAGAAAGTCGTTACTCCTATTTCGTTACAGCTTGTTAAAAAAATTATTCTCCTGGATAGAGTGAATTTAGATGTGGTTGGATGAAAAGTATAAATATATATCATTCTCATCCAGTATTAGTTTGCACACAAACCATCACAGCTGCAAATAACACAAATCATTTCACACTCCAGCAGGACGTAGCAGATATACTGTATGTAGTCTAGTACCAAGATGTCTATGATATATATATAAGCTGAAAGATGTACACTTGTGCATCCTAAATTTGTCATTTTGGTCTTTAGAAAAATGTGTTTTGAGGGCATCACCTCCCAATAAATGTCATTTTGGGAAGTCTAACCACTCATTTTTACTCAATACTTTTACTTTTAATATTTAAGTACATTTTATGTCACAAATTTAGTTTTGATACTTAAGTACAATATAAAGTAGTTACTTTAAGACTTTTACTCAAGTAATATTCTTAGAGGAGACTTGAACTTTTACCAAAGTAAATTTATGGTAAAATACTTGTACTTTTACTCAAGTATCACTTTGAGGTACTTTATACAACACTGGTGTCTTGGTGCCAAGAGTACATACGGACACCCTTATGCTTCTGTAGTCAAGGATCAGACTGCCAAGGTCCTCGCCTTTGACCACTGCCCATTGCACATTGCACCCAACCCCTCTGGCCCCTCCTACAGGAACAACTTGTCCTGTAAGGGGTATGCCCGGCCGGGCTTCATGGGCAAAAGCCCAGCCACCAGGTGCTCGCCAATGTGCCCCACCTCCAGGCCTGGCTCCAGTGTGGGGCTCCACTGACCAAGGGAGAACTAGATCCATTGCTATTACTCATCATGAAGGGGGGAGATGGGGTTGAGGAGTGTAGGCCCCTGTGGTTCGACTTAAGCTTTTATCCTTAATGGCTTTTTCCCCTTACATTATTTTTACTTTTATACATTAAAGTATTTTTAAAACCAGTACTTGAGTAAAATGCTTGAGTTGATTTTTTAACTTCCAAAAAAGTTGTGTATCTATACTTCTACAATGAATGTGAATACTTTTGATACCATACCTTGGCTGATTAATAATAGGGAACTGCGGTAGCTTGACAGTCAGTGTTGTGATCTTGAAATCCTGAGGCTGCAGGTTCAAATCATCAAGAAGGGCATGTGGCACAAGACATTTGGTAATTCATTCATGTGAGTTTTCTTGTGGCAATTCTGCAAAAGGGAGCAGCTAAATAATACCGCAATCTATCACAATCAATGGTATTTTCAATCATACCATTTTTAGCAGCACTTGCATTCAAACGGAGTTCATGTCAAAATAAATTTTAAGGTCATGTCCTTGCCCTAAAAATAATTTATAAAACTAATTAAATATTCTTCATTAGTCAGCGATTTACAGGATGGTGACCAACAGGCTATTGTCATTCTTTTGTTCCATATTTTGTACCTTTTGATGTGATTGCCCATCAAAGTATTAGATTGCATAGCCACTGAACCTGTAACATTTTTTCACAAAAACAAAAAAGTGCTTACCCCGCACATTTACCGTACTGTCCTGATTTCTCTCTGAACCCTCTCTGGATCGCATTCCCTTACTGTGAATACCTGCTTACACATTTTTCTGTTACCACATTACAAACCTGTTGGTACACAAAGTTGCTTACAAAGGATATCAGAGATGTAATGTCATATCCAGTGCATCTCACTGCACATAGCCTGCTCTTACTTTTCTCATACTTTTTTGATATTCACTTGTGAGAAGACAACAAGGAGAAGTTTAGTACGCTGATATGCTAAAACAGCCTGACTTCATCAGGAATGGACAATGCAAGCTCAGAACAGAAAGATAAAATGTCTAAATCACTTTCAGGGATACAAAGAGTAATAACAGTCTGCATCATAGAGTTTAAGTTATACTCAGCTCTGGCAATCAGTACACATAATTTTCAAGTCTGCACATGGCAGTCAGTAGATATGTGGCTGGAACACTTTTGCTGGAACACCAAATACCAAAGTAACCACATTAAAACAATCACACACTGTCCTCTGGGGTATAGAGGGGTTCCCCTGATTGGCAGAAAGCCTGTGGGATTCAGGACCCTAATAGTGACCTGAAATGAACACCATGCAGTGGGTGTGTCTCTCACAGTTTCCAGACATAAGGGTTAAAGCACTCAGTGAACACCATGTTTGTAACTTCATGATACAGCTGGATGTTGTGGTAGTGAAAAAAAAGCTTTTCACATAAGGCGCTTGTTTAACTTGGAGAAGCTCTCTTGCACAGAAATGTCACAGTGTGGCAGATCAATTGCAGCCATCTGAAAACCCAAATTGTGCAACTTAACTGGTGCTTATATATGTTTCCATGCTTTGGAAGCTCCCACATATGGTACACAGGGTGAGAATATATATATTTTCCTTTTCACTCTCCATATATGAAGAAAAAAATATATATAAATGTTCCAGCAGAAATACTTAATGGGCATTTTATTTTGACATCTGACAGAAGCAATCAGAATTGGCAATCTCTAAAATAAACAGTTATAGACTTAAGCTTGAGGCAATGTTGAGGTGCTCTCTGTGGTTTCCGAATCATTTCTTTTCCATTGAGACTTCAGTTTTGCTGGTGTTATACAGTGAGTTGAGGAAAATGAAAAAAGATGCAATTAACAACAATGTTTGGATTCTGCCTATAGAGCTGACAAGCACTGTGTTTACTTAGAAATCTGATTAGGTCTTGTGTCTGTGCAAGTTGCTTTCCTTCTCACCATGAATAACTCTGTACAGATGACTACAGGGTGCTCTACTATACCTTTGATCTCACCCATATTCAGATAGAGGAGTCCTGAGCGATACAGGTTTGCTTGCTTTTTCAAGCTCTACACTCTCATGGTTCCAGTGCCAAGAACAATATTCAGCTCCCTGTCAGGGCAGCACCCCACTGGTAATGTCAGTGCATGACAAGCTAAAAGCTTAGATTGTATTGTTCCCCTGACACCTTGTGTAGTATCCTGCTTGATAATGTGGATTGACCACACACTATCTTATGTGTTGTGGGATTGGCTTTATTTAGTACAAATTTAGCAAAGCAATACAAGAAAGAAAGAAAGAAAGAAAGAAAGAAAGAAAGAAAGAAAAATAAAATTCAATACATTGTAGGGACGCAGAGGTTAGAGAACATGAGTCGCCGGTTCAACTCCCCGAACCAACCAGCCCCACTTTGTGCCCCCGAGCAAGGCCCTTAACCCTTCAGCTGCTCCCCGGGCACTGTAATTGGCAGCCCACTGCTCTATGTGTGTTCACATGTGCGATGGGTAAAATGCAGAGAATTAATTTCCCCTCTGCGGGACAATAAAGACTAATAAAATCTAAAAAAAAATCTACACAGTAGCTCAAATTGCAGGTGATGTATTTATAAGAAGCTATCCATGTACTGCCTCATCTTCAAAATGATAATAAAAAGTTTTATTGGGTGCATTTCACATGAGCTTATTCATAATGTGATCTTATTAAGGAGGAGGAATGAGTTTTCATAGAAATATTAGTTAGAGTTTTATCAAGTCCGAGGACTTCAAAGAGCTTTACAATCATTCATACATTCACACACTGATGGTGGAAGCTACATTGTAGCCAGAGCTGTCCTGGGGCACACAGTCAGAGCTGAGGCTGCCATACACTGGAACCACTAGACCTTCCAACCACCACAGGCAAGGCAATGATTGAGATGGATGGAAAAGTGGATTGAACCGGCAACCCACTGGTTACAGAATGACTTCGCCAACCACTCAGCCACAGTGGTGGCTGTACAGTTAAGTTAAAGTTTGGCTTTATTTTTACCTGGTCTGCCTTATTTTTCTGTTATTTCAAAAGTGGTTTTATTCAAACTCCACTTTACTGTAGCTTCACAAATCATCTAAATAGCTGTTATTGCAGATATTCAAAATCAACAAGAAGTGTTATTATATGAGTTTCTCTGCAACGTAAGTATGCATCTGTACAACAAATTCAGTACTTCTGACCTTTTTCCTTTTTTCATGTTTTCAAACAAAATCGCTAAGTACATTTGACTGTGTGTGAAAAAGGAGCAAACTGAAGAGTAGCAGTTTGTGTGAAAAGTCTTAAAAATGATTGACTTCCTCGTGTTCTTTCTGTGATATTGCAAATCCTTGTGAGTATAAATCACTCCTTGTTTGTACGAAGGACATGTGTTGCACACATGTTCCACTATGGGTGCTCAGTAGGAATTTGTATTGTTTTCAGCACCACAGGCCTGGTCGATAACCTCCATCCCGCTGCCATTGAGTGTGACAGTGCTGAAGTCAGCACTGGGCTCTAAATCAGGAGTGTGGGTTGCTGATTTATAACTTACCATGCACTCTGAGTGAAGTGATGCATATCTAAAAAGTTTACAGTAAAATCATTGAAATTCATATGAGGTGCTAGAATTTAGACTCAGAAGTGCTGCTTGGCTTAACTTCATTCAGTGCCCCGTTATTTGTCTTTAAATCCCATTGATTTATATTTTGACAAATATTAACCCAAGGTCAGAGAAGAGTGTATTTGGCAGTGTCATCTCTTCTTCCTCTCTTGGATTCATTTGTTGACCGAGAAAGCTTTCAGGGAACCAGATGAGTTGAGGTTTCTTATGGAATATTTGGCCCATCATTTTAGCATTTTTTTAATTTATCCCATTAGAGCTGAGGAGTATTTTCTGTGAGGCAAACACGATGAATGATGGATAACTGTTGTGCATGCAGAAATGCACCGCTGTTCCTGACAGCATCCCAGTCTTGAACCTGGATATCATGTGTGGTCCGAGTCGTCACTGCCGGAAACAAATGCATCATGTTACAAAAGCAAACACATGTTTTGATTTACAGAGACTGAAATGGTGGATGATTTTTATGTTTACTTCACTTTTATTGTTTGTGGAAAAATTTGATAAGCCGATATCCCAAACCTCTTTAGCCATCCTGGCAGGATATCATCCATTGGGAACAAATTATCAGTTAGATTTCTTTGTTTCTTTGACAAAGCACAAAAACACTTGGTAAAAAAAAAAAATCTATGTTGTACAGAGGTAGTATTTCTAAAAATGAATTAAATAAATTAGCCTACTTAATTACTTGTACTACTCTAACACCTACAATCAGTGTCTACTTAGCATAGTGAAAACAGCAAGCTAGCAAAGCTTAAAGCTAACTCTGTAACAAATTACTAGTATTAATACAAAGCTTAGAAAAGATTAAGGAGCAGCTTCAAAATACATGTCAACCCCTTCAGATATTTACCTGTATAATGAGCCTCAAAAATCCATCATTTTTGTAAAAAATTCCCATTATTCACACGTTGGGGTGGGGTGCAGATGGGTTGTCGACCCGGAGATGACAGCACTGTAAAGCAGGAGGAAATGAAGATGGGAGAACCTATTTCTAGCAGAAGAGCAGGTTGGAAGCTAGTTATTTGATGTTATTTCTTTTTTTTTTGTCCTACATGCTCTGATATGTTAAATAAATTTGAAACAGAATTTTGAGAAACTCTTGAAAAATCTGAGATTGCTCTATACGTCTGTACACCTGCAAAATGAGTGAAAATCTGTGTAAATTATGGACAATCCACACAATTTGACATATATATTTATATACATATTTATATTTTTATGTGAATATATATTTAAAGAGGAACTATTATGGGATCCTTGAACAAGTTAGGATATATCTGTGGGCTATACAAAACATGTTCATTTGATTTAATTCACAAAAGGAATCTCAGATAATGAGATCTCACCTTTTCAGTTTTGCCTGTTCTGAGCTCCCTTCAGAACACGCATCTGTCACTGCTTCCTGATGACATAGTTGAGGGCTGTTCGCCTTCTTGGCAGTCGATCCCAGCAGTGCGTTCAACAATCATTTGTGCTGAATAACAAATTATGTTCATGTCAAACAGCAATACTAATTGCCATTTTCTGCTTATAATTATTTCTCATGGTTTAGGGTTGGAATGATTCTGGGCTATAGCCTCTTTCATAAGTCAAATCCGCGAAATTGCAGTACAACTTTGACAGCACACCAGGTTCAACACAGAGACATAAAAGACAGACAACCATGTAACATAACATGCACGTTTTGAACTATACCCAGAGGACAGTGAAACCCCATGCAAGGAGAGAACAGGCAGCCCCTTGTGTTTTTCATTGTTTCCACCTATGACCTTATTTAACAAGAAATCCTTTACCTGAGGATATGGGGGCTGAAGGTCAGTTATGTGTGTTTAAAGTTTTTCTTAAGAGAAAAAATTTAAAAATAAATTTGTGAAAGAAATGCAGAATCTGCCATATGCTATTTTATTTTCCCACGTTTACTTTTCAAACTTTCTATTTGCAATGACACTGAGTCGAGCATATTTTTGGCTTTAATAGCATTTAGCAGCTAGAATTGTTTGATTTCCACACTTTGTTATGAAATCTAAGACATCAAGGAAATGAAAGAAAAATGTTTTTTTCCAGCATGTCCTATGGGAAATTTCTACAGACTTCTGACCAAACTGGTTTGTCGTATTTTTATATGCTTCACATTAAAATAAAATAACTTTAGTTTGGCTTTGGAAAGATAATAGACAAAATCAAAAGTAATTAAAGAATTCTGCTTCATGTTTTTTCTGAAATGTTCTTCCCAAATGTTTTATGGGGGATTTGTTGAAACATAAGAAAACCAATGCAATTTGGCCTTCAAATCAGTGTTCAAAATACAATGTTTTGTGTCATTTTAGATTAAGCTTGTGGTTTTTAACCTTTCTCAATGAGACTGTTGGACTTATGTGCACCAGTGATGATGTTTTCTTTTGTTTCCTGATTAAGTATTGTGTCATAAGTATAATCACCCACTTTGAAACTTATATTTCCTAGTAACCGGACAATAGTAACATGTATTACTAGTCTTTCATGTTAGAACAATTACAAGGTTCTTTGATCATTTTAACTAGATTTAGTTTGGAAGATCACAGATGTTTTTCCTCTGTATGGACTGCCTTAAGTAAAATTAAAGTCACATCCTTTTGTGAAATAAAACATGTTCTACCAAAGACATATTTCACCAGAATAAAAGCTGTTATTCACACATTTTCATTAAAAACTGGGCTGCAGCTGAGCAAAAGCTGGTTGTGTCAAAATCACCCAGTGAAATGGCAACAGGCCACAGTGAGGCTTGTCTGTTTATGACTCATTTGTACCTGCCATCAGCCAGTGGAGGGAAGTAAAGGTTGAAGAGAGAGAAGCCAGAGCCAACAAGGGAAGAATTGTGTGAGGACACAAGACAGTGCAGTGTGGTTGTCAAGAAAAACAAGGTAGCAGCAAAATCTATTAGAGACAGGACTTATTGGCAGTTGTCAGTGGGACACCGTCAACACACGAACACTTTGATGTGGCAGTCGCTGAAATGAGGGAGAACAAAGATGGACAGTCCAGATACACAGTAAAAACATTCTAACCTTTTGGAAAAGTCACATGATTGGAAATGACCTGGTTGTTTTCATTACAATTTAGAAGGCTCCTGAGACTGGGCTCATTGTGGCAAATAGTGTCAATATTTGTCCTCAAGGAGTTTCAGCCAAAAAGAAAAGAAAAAAGGTTTAGGATAAATATCAGTTGTGCATGGGGGAAAAGCCCATGTTTTTATACTCAACAAAATGTTCACTTATACATCTGTAAAAAGTTTTACCACATCATCTCTGCAACTAAATTATGGGAATTTTGAAAAGTTTTCAAGTTGGACATCATTGGAGAATGAGTAAGCTTAAAGAAAAAAGAAAATCACACACACCTTCATTCATGAGAAACAACGCTGTAAAGGTAAAAATAATATTGAAACCTTTACTGAAGCCGAGTGTGTGTTGTTTTCCGCATATAATGAAAATTTATGAAAACACTCTCGTCTTCCATAAAACCTAAGCCACTTTTCTCTAAATGGAATTTGACACAATTATAAATATATATTCAAAGTAAATTAATTTTAGAATAGATTGTAGACTGCAAATGGCACAGAACATGCCATTTGCATTTGCACCAATAGGCTACATTACAAGACACTCGTTGGCTTCATAGATATCATGTAACTTATTTTATTTTGATGACGCTGAGAAGGCTGCTGCTGATTGGTCAGTCGATAAGTACGCCTCTGCGTCATCATACACTTCCTATCTTTCCCCGCAGCAAAAATGGCGGACTACGATCTCACCACTAAAATAGCTCACTTTTTAGACCGTCATCTCGTTTTTCCTCTGCTGGAATTCCTTTCTGTCAAAGAGGTATGAAAACTATAAACGCAACACATTTCTTTAGAGCGTTCTGTTACTTTTTATTAAACACTGTGTGGGTTTTTAATTGTCGAACACGCTAAAGCACGCTGGAGATTAGGAAGCCACATTTACTTCTCATAAATAGTTGTAATTTTAACCGGAAATGTGAATCCTTGCTTTCAAAGTAAAAGCATAGACTTGTCTTTGGGCTTGACGTAATTAAAACGTTTTAAATAAAAACGCGAATAGTCATGGTTTAAACATTAGTATTTATTTATACACACAGTGACATTAAAATTAAGCAATTCTAGTAATATTTGAAACGTAAACAAATTATGTTGAGCTACTAATTTGAAGAGTCACACCGGAAGTTCCGCATTTGTGAAGTTGTCTTTCTGTCGGTAATTAAGTGAATGAAACTGAATGAAACGTTTTCTTAAACGTAGCAGCAAATTGTAGAACTTTATGTGGCGTTTCTGTGAAGCATAACCGTATACAGACCCGTAGGTAGTAGTAGCGATAGGTTTGTGGGGGGGGGGGGGGGGGGGGGGGGGGGGGGGGGGGG
>JAUBOC010000050.1:16371777-16382884 GCA_032275365.1 Anablepsoides cearensis | reverse complement strand
AACACTTTGTGCACTTCGACTGAATCCACACTTCACAGAGGGGCGTAGGGTGCACACTAGGCTTTGGGACTGGGCCATTGTCCTATCTGACCTAAACCCATCAAGAGTCCAACAAAATGCATGTTCATTACCTCCACCCAAACCAGCGTCTACTCAAAATGATCCTTGGCAGCACGACGGCTCAGTGGTTAGCACCGACGCCCCACAGCAAGAAGGTCCTGGCTTCGATCCCTGGTTCGTACATGGGGTCTTTCTGTGTGGAGTTTGCATGTTCTCCTCGTGCTTGTGTGAGTTTTCTCCAGGTACTCCAGTTTCACCCACCCCCAAAAGCATGTACAATAGGTTGCTTTCAATAATGATTAATAAATAAAGAATCTCTCTGTGGATCGTTTCTATACTTGTAAAGAATCTACAGAACAATATCCTGGAGAGATTAGTACATATATGACATTATGCATGTGAATGGGGTTTGTTTCATTATTACTCTACTCATATAGACTACTGACATGTTTGTTTTGTTTTTTTGTTTTTCATTAACAAAATATTTTATTTGTAATGACCATTCCAAAGTCACTTCTTATATAAATACCAGAACATCTTAAACAGCCACAACTCGTATGAGTTCTGGTGTGTGGCTGCTTTACATATGTGCGGGGGTCATATTTGCTACTGTTATGTGGTATTTAGTTATATTAAATCTTTATCTGAATGTTTTATGTCTTTTTGAGAATGTCAAGTTTGATTCTTTCAGAATCCTTGAGAGAAATTCCGACTGTTCAAGGGCTTTTTTTCTTCCTCCTTTGTTTTATATTCTTTCAATCAAGAAATCTGACAAACCCCACCATGAGGACCATCCAGTCTGGATCCCTGATGAGCAGAGTGCACTGCAGCCCCCCTCATTGCTATTATGGCACTGAGGGATCGGAGCCAGAGCATCCAAATGCTGACGTAACCTCCACTTCGGTGCTGCAACAAGCAAGTTGGGAGGAATGGAAATGGGGATTTAAGTGATTGGTTTACTGCCCCCCCCCCCCTTTTTTTTTCTCTGTGACACATCATGAAAATAAAAGTGCCAGAGGTCTAAATGATCACATTCACCTTAAGCGTGCACTCTCTGGCTTGTTGTTGTAGAGGGGAATCCAAACCAGCAGCACAGCCTGCGGCCAACAGTCTTCCTGACCACAGTGTCTGTCACTGCTTTCTCCAGAGAGAAATAAACAAAGCCAGGACAAAGGTCACCACAGGTTTTACAAACCCTTTTTTTAAACTCAGATTTTCCCCTCTGAGTTTGTTTTACTGCCAGATGCTTTTTATTCAATGAGGTCCTCTGCTGTTAAAACAGGAAAACCAGCATGTGAATGAAATCATTCTGTTTTACGATAAAGAGAAGTCTGACTTTGACCAAGTTTCTTTCACATTCAAATGATTTCATCAAACAGATAAAAGATTAAGTGCCACACCTAGTGGCTGAATGGAGTAGAGCATTCCCAAATTGTGTTTTTAGGTGACCAATAGATTTCTCTTTAAATGCTCGTCTACATTGTTCTCATCTGGTTCTCCTGTCTTATATATTAAATTTTATCTGGAATTTATTATTATTAATTCACTTCCTTGTTTGCACTCACGAATAACCAGTCTGTTTCCTCTTTTCCAACAAAGTGAGGTGGTCCTGAGAAAAGGGGATGCCATGGAATGGTCAGAGAAATGGGATGGTTTATTCCTGATCCTTAATTAAACTCAACCTTTTGCAGTGATGATTACTGGTTTCTGAAGAGGGGGAGGATGGAGGTAATATTAGAGAATTGTAAAAAATGTCCTTGGATGGACTCTAAACTTGTGTATGTTAGTGTGTAGGAGGATGTCATTAGATTTGTTTGACTTTTTAAGATGTGGGTAGTAAAAAATGCTAATTTATTGATTTGAATCTCTGTTAGAGTCTTTACAGTATAATTTTACAGTATAGTTTTAGAAAAAAGTCACTGTTTCTACCGGAGACAGACAAAAAATGAACCTGAAATTTTCCCTGCTTAATAAGGAGGATTATTACTTGTGCGCTCGCTAGGACCCAGAGGCAACCGAACCGGCCCAGACTGGCTAGTAAAGTGCGCCCTGGGGGCGGCTGGCTGGGTGGTTTGGGGTTGGGATGGAGGCGAAAAGGGTGAGAAGGAGGGGAGGGGTGGGGGTGTGTGTGTGTGGAGGGGGTGTCTGTCCTCAACATCCTAAATAAGAGGAAACACAAAAGTAGAGAGAGTTCTCCCGCACGTGACAGCGACGCACAGTTATAGGAGGAAAAAAGGCGCAGCAAGCATCAGGACCAGTCGGGAGTCAGCAGCGCGCGCTGGAACACACACACAGACACACACCCGTTCCTAAAGCAAAGCGACACGTGTTTTTCTTGTTTCTGCTGTAGGGCGAGCTGAAGAAGCAGCAGGTAAAAGGGAGTTTTTTTTAACCAGAGCTTAAGGAAAGAAAAAAAAACCTCCCTCCCACTTTTTTCTTCCCACCACCACCTCTTCCTTCTCGGACCTCAGACGCACGTTCTTCCCACAGACAGAGAGGGATGCTACACGTTATTCCTGAACTGCACTTGTACTCAGACGAAACCTAGAAGTGGATCTGAGCGAAGTTACAGTGAACATCACCATTACGCACCGATTTGGGCGCATATGTTTGTGAAACAGAAAGGAAAAAGAGGGGCATTTGGAGCCGCGCGCGCCGGGTCTGTTTGAAGGTGGAAGGTGTTGATTTCGTTGCTCTTATCGCACCTTTTGGTTTTCTCCCCCCAGAACAGACACTTATTTTGATGACAGGAGGATCAGCGCGCTTCTTAAAATGATTTCAGCCGGCGACGTGATGCCGAGTCGCATCTCGTCTGATGTTTGACATTTGAGGAGCAGAGAAAGCAGCTGGAGGAGGACATTACAGGCATTGGCTACATCATATTTAACCCGGCTGGTGCACTTTTCTATCTTTTTTTTCTCTTTATTTTTTCTTCTTTTTTATTATTGTCCGAGCAACAGACCGCCGTCCAGATGCAGTTTCGACTCTTCTCTTTTGCCCTGATCGTTTTGAACTGTATGGAATACAGCAACTGTCAGGCGCCGTCCCACCGCTGGAAGAGAAACAAAAGAGGTAAGAACAGCTGCTTTCAGGTGCTGACACTAACAGGTCAGTAATGAGTTTGTGCCACAGAGAGACAACAGCCAGAGATTCAGTGCGTAAAAGTCTCAGACAAATGACATTAAACGTATCCTGATGCATCTCAATAATCCAGGTAGAATATTTTTAACTTTAAATGGGTCCTCTGGGGAAAAAACAATAATAAACAACGGATTTTATACTTCAAAACGCGTTTAATGCCGCGAGTGAAAATCCAGAAGGCTGAAGAACGAAATTGACACCCCAAAAAAAAAAACAAAAAAAAAACCAAAAAAAAAAAAAAAACAAACAAAAAAAAAACTCTAAAACCAAAGTTACAGATCGGTTCATCAGCATCTCATGTAACTTATTTATATTTGTAAAGAACGATTTTCCAACTCATTTAACGATGGCAGAGGCAGAAATCCGTGCATGAAACGCGCGTAAAAGTAGTCACGTCCGTTGTCCAACATTAAAGCACTGGCTTTAAAAACATGTTTTAATTGTTTCAACAAATGCACTTGTAAAAAGTTTAAAAGAGAATGCTGCTGGTTGGATTTAATCTATATTGGAAGGTGATAAAAGTCAGTAAATTATAAATAATCACCAACCCAGAACTGAAATCACATTCTGGAGTCCCTAAGCTGGTTTTAATTGATCTCATAACCACTTTGAACAGTTGGTCGGAAAGCAACACAACAGGAGTCCAGACAAGGAGGGGGATCAGCCCCTTTGTAAATACTAGTCTTTACTCGGAATGAATGAGGAGACAGTCGGATTAGGAGTGTGGCCCCCGCGGAGCGCTCTTCACACCCCTGACATAACACATCACCCAATGGGTGACCACGAGAAGAGGGGGTTGTCAGAGCTGTACAGCAGGAAAAACTCACTCAAGACTGTAAGTGGGTGTGTGTGTGGTGTACATTCTAAAGCAATCACAGATTTAATCATAAGCGCTGCATGCCAAAGGGGGGAAACCTCCACACATTCTCTCTGCGAGCCCTCCGCTGCCCATCTGCAAATAATCAGGCAATCACTGCGGGGTACTGGCACACACACGTTTTTCAGCTCCTCTGCGTGGTTCTCTCTCAGTGCTCTGTGTGATCTGGCATGTCTGATCCATTTTCCCCCAAAGAACTGTTCAAAAACAAAACAAAACAGCAAAAAAAGCTAAATTAAATCAAAAATACAGGCAGCATATCTGTCTTTAAGTGGTTCTTTATCTCTGTGTGTCTGTGTGAGGGAGGAGGAGGAGGTGATGGTGGGTTAACAAGTAGGGATGAGATCAAGAGGTTAACTTGCACAGTTGACCTCAGGAACAGCTTGGAAGGTGGTTGCAGGCAGCTTCAACAAAGAATGTCAGAGTGAAGCAGTGTGTTTATGTACAAGTTTTGCATTTGCAGACAGTGTGTGGAAAAGGGGGACGCTGGAGCAAAGAGTGGCAGCTGGCCAGGTTTTCAGCATTTGCTTCCTTCCTTTATTTATCACAGTTATGTTGAAGGAAACATGTAATAAATTGTTGTCCAAAAGTTCCAAAATGCTTGAAACTTTTTCAAACCCCAAAGCATTCTGTGACAGATTTATATACAGCCGGCCTGACATAAAGAGGGAACCAGGAGTGCCGAGTCCCCTTTTGAAATCCAATTTCTGCCACACTTTAGTCACTGGTCATTACTGTTTGGATAAACAAATCCTACATAATGTCTAACTGCATTTGTGCCATTTGGTGTTTTTGTCATTGTTTTGTCACATAACCTGACTGAGGTGTAAAGGATGGAGATGTCAGGTGATGTCTGTGTGTACGTGTGTGAGTTGATCAGATTGGGATCTATGTGTAGTTTCTGGGCCGATCTTGTTTTGCTTGCACACAGCATGGCATGATCCAACAACCCATTTGGCTGCGGTAACGTTCATGTTTTAAAATGTGAAACAGATGACAAAACGTATTAAATTTACACCTCCTTACCCCTTATCCTGCCCATTAGTAACAGGAAAACGATGCCAATGAGCCCTGCTATGATATCATAGCAAGACACAGGGATATTACGTCTCATTTTTATTCTCTGGCTAATGATGCCACCTGCTGACTACATAAAATCAAGGCTGAGTATCAGTGCTGCCTGAAGGAACAGGGCTCCACACAGCGGGGCCCTGAGAGGTTTAAACAGGTAATGAATAGGTAATACCAGTCGAGAGTGGTGAAAAGTTGCCCTGTGATACCGCTTATCCTTCCCCATCTGGCAAGAAATCACAAATTTGAATTCCCAGCAGGCTTTAGCATGTTTTGGATCATATTCAGCTGTGCAGTCTGTTACTCAGCTGCAATTCCAGATGTGTATGGTGTTTGAAGGACAGAGTGACTAGATGAAACCCTGTGTTAAATACCAGGAAGCAGGAAGTGATATCAGAAATGAATGTCATGTTGTGCTGTTGGTGAAAGTTATTTTTTATGCCTAAAATCACAAAAATAAATGACTCTTGTGGCTCTTATTTAGGTATACCAAAAAGCTTGTTTGGAAATATAATATTTTCATTGGTTTAAATTTCTTCTTCATGCTAAATTGATGCTAAAAACAATATTTTAAAATAAGTTGCTGTTTTTGGTTGAATGGAATCAAATTTAGGCTCTTCTGAGGCTGTTATGTTACTCAGACAGAGCGTCTTCTTTTTTTTTTCTAAGCCCTGGAAAACAGGCCTCTGTGCTGAAAGCTCAAAGTCCCAGGTTTGTAGGTTTGTGGGTGTATAAGTGTTAATGTTGGAACCCAGTACTTTGGTGCAATATTATAAGTTGATTAAGTGTCTGAGAGGGACAAGAAGGCCTGATCCAAGAAGCTGCTTCAAAACTAGCCTTACTATTCTTGCATTTAGGGGGGAAAAAAGTGGGCAAAGACCCGCTGATGGCTCGTCTCTTTAACAAGGCCTTCTCACATGATGCCCCTCTAATCCAGGTGATCTTAGTCCTCTGTTCATATTCTGTCTGAAAATGGAATATGAACACAAAATTGGTCCCAATTTATATTTTGAGGGTGGATTTTTGTTTTTCTGTGTTTCATGACCTTGTTGCTGGTTAAGCAGCGGCAGAGTCTTTTTTTAGGAGGTTAGGAGGACAGCATATTTAAGCAGATCAGCTGGAAATAGCAGAATGTGAACAGCATCACCTGAGAGGGATTACAGCGAGCTGAGTCTTGACCTGAGCCCAAGCTCTGGCATCAAAACAGAGCTCTGTCTTTTCTCTCCCAGGCTCCATCAGCCAAGCTCCCAAAAGAACATGTGTGTGTGATTGTGTGTGTTTATGCATGTGTGTGTGTGAATGAGTAGAAATAAAAAATACAACAGGTGGATGCTCTCCATGACATTGGATTCATGACGTCATACATACTTTGTTCTCCCTTTCCCTGCCCCACCTTCCTGACCAGTCAGATATTAGGGATCATCTTTGCAGTTAAACACAATAAATCATTTATGTTCTGATAAATCACATCAGTCGGCCCCAACCTTCCTTACAGAAAGACTAGCTCCTTGTTTGAGCTGTGTGTGGATCTCGGTCTGTAGATTCACAGCAGTATCGGATGAAGCCCGAGAAAGGTTCTTCAGTGCTCTTGTACCACATTACACTGTCCAAAAACACCAACAGGGGAGGAAAACCATGCAGTGGTGGGAACTCCCTTCTTAAAAGGGACATAAAGAGAAAGTCTTTCAGTAAAAGGAACAAGATTAATCAGTTTGATTTAGTTTATTTAAAAAAATTATGTCTGAAAAATGTATATTTGACTGATTAGTCATTTATCCCATTTTTTCATGGAATTTTTCAGGGGTGCTCGTGTAGCTACAGCCCCAAATTCCGATATGCATTGCTTTTCTTCAATAAAGCTCAATAAAAATGTAGGGTTTATTTTTTATGATGCTCAAATGTGGACAAATTGGAAGCATAAACCATATAAAGAGTGCAAGATCAAACTAAACATTAAAGCTGCTGCTAATGGCTCATTAGGGTCAAAACGGTAAGCAAAGACCTGTCTGACAAATAGTTGCTGTGCAAAAGCATTTTATCATCTATATCCCTGAATGTCAAGTTGCAAATACATTTGGTCATCACACATGTCAATTTTTGTCTGCAATGTTTCTTTGTGATAGATATGACCAAAATGAAACTCTTCACTTTTAAAGAGGAAGTTCTCAAACACAATGGAAGTCAATGAGAGAATTAATTTGCACTCTCTGTACTCTAGAGGCATTTGAGAGTTCCACTAAGTGACAGAATAAACAACTTCCCATGTTTTCATTTTAAAATTGTTCAAATATTAAGTTTTTTGGAGTAGGAAGAATTAGCAAGAACACCTAAAAATCGAGACAAATTAAAGTTAGTGTAGCATTTTATACTATATTATTATTATTATTATTATTATTATTATTATTATTATTATTATTATTATTATTATTATTACCACTGAAACAATTTGTGTAAAAAAATAAAATCAAAATATCAGTTTAATCTTGCAAAATGGAATTATCTGTGAGTCATTTAAACTTTGAATGATATTTCTACTGTGATGAATGCCAGAGCACTACTCCAGAAAGGGCTGGGTTTTCTCACTTGTTTTTGCCAAAATCCCATTGATGTGCAGAGAGAAATCTTTTACACTTCTGTTTTTTTTTGTGAGAGTGAATTTAATCTTTGTAATAGGATGTACCTCTGCCAAAAGTCATTACACTGTTGTGCCAATCTAGCAGCACAGTTTGATATATTATTTGTTTGGGTTTTTCCAAAGTTTCACTGGCGGAATAGCGACTCAAAGCTGTCAAGAAAACAGAAGAATAAAATCCAACTATTGAAATTTGCAACAGCTTATACACTGACAGTCTTAATGAGATGGCATTTATTCTCTCCAGTTGACTCTAATAGGTTGTTTAGTAACATCTCTAAAATTAGGTCATAATAGTGAGAAAATGTTCATTGTGCGTAGATTTGGTCTTTCAGTTTCCTGAGGTATCACCCTCAGTCATTGTCATTGCCCAAATGTTGGCAAAGCAAAGTGATGAACAGATGTTTTTGATTGAAACCACATTTTATCACACAATACAAGTTCTTTTTTATAGAAATGTGAAATAAGATACATTAAGAAATTATTTTATCAAATCCTACAATCTGTTCAATATTTCTCGCAGCGATAAGAAACTCATGCACACAAGACAAAAATGTTTGTGTCCTGCTTGAATTTTGTAGAAGATTTTGGAACCTTCACCGGTTCCCACTCTGTTATGGTTATCCCCCTTCAGCAGTAACACCTTAACATGTTTTCTTATGAAGTTACTAACAATGACCAACCAACTTGCTCTGACTCTTAAGTTTATAGGCTCATAAAAATTCTAACAGTGGGAATAGTTTTTGCTAAGTGCTACACATAAAAAGAGCAACACAAAAGGAGTGAAATAGAAAGACTCATACAGGGGTTTCACAGGTAGGAGAGCTGCCCAGAGCCAAAGATGGAGCCCCTCGGGTTTATAAGGAAATGTACTTCCAGACAGATTTCCTCTCACATTACCAACCTGGACCTTTAAAACTACCCAAGGCCCAAAGAGCTGTTTGGAGGTAATGGTGTGAGCACAATAGGCATCTATTGTATGATTTTTAGTCTAATCCTGACAATTGTTCAAATAAACTTTTTTTTACTGATTACAAAAGAAAGTAACTAAAATGATTTTAAATAGGTAGAAAAAAATGAATGCTTTTTTGGCTTTTGGAGAGTTTGAAACAAGGTATAATACCTCTGACTGTAGTAAACTAAAACTGGCCTTCATTACTTCAGCTCACTCACCAGTTAACTTGAACAATTTTTACAACATTGCAATCACAACAGATGGTTCTTTTGTTTCTGAAATTGGTAGCTGCTTTTTTCAAGTGGGAGTGTGTTATGAGGAATCAGTATCTTACCTGTAGTAGATGTCAATCAGGGTGGAGTTCTCACATAAGAGTCAAGCTTTACAGCCACTTAGAGTGGCACCGATTCACAAACAAATTTACACCAACAGCCAAAATTCTAAACTTTTTTAACAGTTTGTGTTAAATGTCATGTTAAACATTTTTGACTAAGTCATATTTGCATCCTATTGCTGAATTGCAGACATGTGACCCGGATGATGCGCGAACGTCAGATGTATGGCAGGAAGTGATTTGTTCTGGTTTAAAACACAGTGAAATGGATCACAGCAAGTACACTAATCCCCTAAATGGGCTGGTGCAGACAAGATATGAAAAAAATACACGTACATTTAGGATATGATCCATATTGTCTTAGTAAAAAAGACGTGTTATATAATTTGGAGGATTAACCTGGTGTCGAGGCGATTAGCATAAACTATCTGATGCAGACCTAGTATTATACGATGAGCCAGATTAAAGGTTTTAAAAGCCTCGAAGCTACAATTATTTAGTTTCAGGTTGGGTCAAACATTTAGGATTCAAAAAAGCTTTAAATGTCTGTCAACTTGTTTCCTGGGTGAGGAGTGACTAGTGTTAATTGAAGTAATTAACCTATAATAAGAATGCTATTGCTAATGCTAACAAGTTAACCCGTTATTTCTATGTGCTTGGACCTGCTTGTAAATAATTTATTTAGCTTCTAATATCCAAATTTGAGTTATTGTCCAAATAACTATCTGAAAACATGATTAAATGATACGATCTTTACCTGTTAGAAAGTGGTTGCTGCAAACCTTTGCATTGTTCAATTCCGCACCTCCTATGTTCAACGGAAGATTATTGATCAACATTTGTCGTCTTTTTTTTAACTCCCTTGTGGCACACTACTTTCAGAACACGAAAAAAACTTTTCTATCTCTCTTGATTAGACTTCAACAACCGCACAGTGCACAAAATTTTAGGCATTTTGAAGCTGAATAAACAGAAGGAAACGGGGCTGCGTTTACTTCCTGCCCCCATCTGCATTTCATGATGTCATCTGCAACCCAGCAATTGTTTAATACTTTTTTAGTTAACACTTTTTATTACTTTCTTAAACAATTGTTTTATGTTTTTACATGTATGTGGCACAAAAATTTAAAGTGAATCTGCCAGGAAAAAAAATACAAGCTTTCCCTTAAATATTATTTACGACAAATTGTGTACAAACATACTGTCACCGCAAATATATTACATTTGTGCAACATTCCTGTGAGTGATCTGCAATTTCTTTTGTTACTATTTAGTTTCACAGTATCTTAAATATATCTCTATCAAAATATTAAATTTTTGTTTTCAGTCACTCTCAATTTGGTCTCTTAGGTTACCAAACCGTCCCAAAGTTGTCTCACATTCCTCGCACTTTCAGACTCATAAAACTAAATACAGAATTGTTCTAGAAAAATTTCCTCACATATGTCATTAGTCCTTTGTTGGCTTCAGCACCCCCCCACCCCCCAAACCAGATTATTGTAGATATTGTTTTACCTGTCGTTTCAACTCTATGGGCTGAGGCAGCTCAGTGGTCAAAGCTATGCTCGCCCTAATCCTGAGGCTGTGGGTTTGAAGCCAGGCTGCACCAGGAAGGGCATCCAGCAGAAAACAAATTCCAAATGTATTTGTGTGCATTTTGTCATTGTACTGACCCCTGAAGAAGGAAGCAGTAGAAAGAAAAACAAAGATTCTCTTATCTACACTGATAAAGTGTCATTTGCACTTTTCTAATCACTTGTTTTTATTTTCTCCCAGTTGCTGCTTTGGAATTAGACTGGAGGTAATGGGTCTTATGGACCCTATAGCTTATTGCCCAACTCCTCCATGGACACTCCTCAGTTATTCTCTAAACTGGCATTTTTTGTTGTGTATTGCCAATAAGATTCTGACTATGAATTCATTGTAGTCTGTTAGCAAAATAATCCTAGTGCAAAACATTACCTACAGTTGTGGTCAAAAGTTTACATACACTTGTAAAGAAACATAATGTTATGGCTGTCTTGAGTTTTCAATAAG
>JAUBOC010000050.1:16349459-16371677 GCA_032275365.1 Anablepsoides cearensis | reverse complement strand
ACTTATTGAAAACTCAAGACAGCCATAACATTATGTTTCTTTACAAGTGTATGTAAACTTTTGACCACAACTGTACCTACCAGACTGATATAAAGAAAAGAAAAACTGCACATAGTAAGACAACAAAAGCCAAATATTAATTTCAAATACACCTTACAGAGCCTCAAAATTTGAAATTATCTTTACCAGGTGAGAAGGTTTATTTTATTTTAAATTATATAAAACAGGGCTTTTCAACTAAATTGCTCCAGTGGTCACGGTTATTCAAAGCCCATTACTGGTTGATGAAACATGGCAGTATGTATCAGAACAAGTATTATTATATTTAATCTTTCAAAACTGTTTATTTTGTTGCACTGAATCCTAAATTTTACATGGACAAGTGGTTTGAAATCTATTTTTATATTAAAGAGCAACTAAACCTAAAATCAACTGTTTGTTGCAGATGAACTGCCTAAATTGTGCCTTTAGGGTATTATCTTTATATTTCTGAGGAAACGTTGACATTTTTGTGTAAACTTGTTTAATTCTGCAATATTTAGTGTGGAACCATTTTGGTGCTGTCCTCTATAGGTTGAATGATACTGCTAGTTGAATTTCCTATTGCTTAAAACAGTACATGCTTATGTCACAGTGGTTCAGGTATAATAAAGGTATATCCATTTTTCTCGTCTATAGATATGGACAATTTACTCACCCCTTTGACCATGTACAATGACATGCATAACAAAAAAATAAATTGGGACAATCTGACAGGGCAGGATCTTAACCTGTTCAACACCCAGTCTGAAATCTTGTTGAATATGATTGATTTGCCAAAAAGTTCAGTGATATGTTCTGACATTAATTGTGAAATGTTGTGCTCATTGTATGAAAAAAATGTAAAATCTCTACTTATCTCAGGTAGTAGTAAGTCTTTGTATAAAATTAAAAAGTATAAAGCCAAGCCAGGGTGGACAGAGTATGCAAAAGCTTCATGCTGAGGCCAAAAGGGCTTTCAAACTGTGAGCTAAGTCAGGCAAACCTAAACATGGTCCTGTGTTTGACTATAAAAAACAGGCAAATGCTAATTTTAAGTATGCTCTTTGATATGGGTACCAAGTGTAAAATGACGTGTTAAAAAATATCACTAACATATTTTTCATTATTTAGCTCACTTTCTTCGTGTTAAAAAAATTCCAGTAACATTTTATTATTTAGCTAACTGTTCTCACATTTAGCTAATATTTACCAAATTGTAAAATTAAATGTTAAAGAATATATTTAAATATTAAATCCTAAATCTAAATGTAAAAGCTAAACCTTAAATGTTGAAGTTCACATTTAGGTGTTTTGGAATGGAACGCAGCCTTTGCTGTTGGTGCTCGACCCGTGTTATGATGTCATCATCCTGAGACAATAGCGACCACTAGTGCTCCAAACTTGCATATGCAGTTGGGGTTTGAGCTGCACTTCAAACTGCTTGACCACAGGTCCCACCCATGTTGTTTTTATGAACACATTTTGAATTTAGATTTTAAATATTATCTTTAGCAGTGTTAGAAGCATTAGCAGAAGTTAGTGGCTGTGTCTCAATTCATGGGCTGGGTCCTCATGAGCACGTAGCCCTGCTGGGCCATTGGGCCACATTCTCCCTGGGCTGGGTAGGCTGCTCAAAACTGTGAAATGAGACCGTCTATCCTTCGCCTGACGTTGGCTTAACGTAAGTTTGCGTAACCACGCGCTCCCCTGTTAGCATAGTGAGCTGTTTCAGATTAGACTTAAAATGTGTTGGGACATATATTTACACATCTTTTTTAATGGAAGAATAACTTCACAGCTAAAATGTTACACGTTAAAAAAAATAAACAATAATTTGGGTTTAGCTCCAGTATAAGCACTTGTAGTTGCATTTTTTATTTAACATCTTATTGCATCATAAATTTCAACAGCTAAGTTGCTAAACTTACTTTTAAAAACGAATTCTTTGGTCTGTGGTGAATTTCCAAACTACACCGACTCGTTAATCAAATAAAAACTCCACCGTGTTTGTTTCTCTGTTTGTTTTGCTGCCCGCACACTGAATCCTGGGATATTCTCGGCCGGTGAGGATACTCGCATGCATCCTCGGATTTCGAGAGTTTGTCGGACGGATTCTAGGGCTGAATGGAAGTCTGGCCTGCAGGCCACCAAATGAATAGCCCAGATCTAAAGTGTTTTTGCAAGTGGATGACAGTCCAAAACACAGAAAAGACTAAACTGGAAAAGAAAACTTGCCCATGTGCTCGTTACCAAGGTCTTGATGTCTAATGTTTCAAGAACAGCCTGCAGCCTGCTCTTACTTGCCTTGTCAGTGTGTTCCTCTGTGTGCATGTTGACTTGTACCTTCTTTGCACTGAGCAGCAAAGCCTGGAAATCAAATACTAAAAGAGGCCCCTTGAAATAATACACACACAAACAACACACACTTCAGACTTGGCACTCACTAAAGGTTGTTTGCATCAATTCCTGTTCAAATGGCTGTAACAACAAGGAGGTATGAGGCTGGAGATCACTAATTCTCTGCCCACCCCTTAACACTCAACAGATGGACAAAACTCCCCTCCCCACCACTCCACCCCAACTCCTTGCCTTTATGGGACCTCTAATTATGCTTACATGCCACATCAAAATAAAGCTCAGCAAGCAATGCCTTTGCTATGGAGAGGAAGTGAGCCGGTCAGATGCAATAAAGCCTCCCTCTGTGGAGCTTGCCTATAATTGGGTGGCCTGAGAAAGGACATGGAGAATCAAAGGTGCTCCTGCCCTTGCTGTTGCCTGCTGACCCTGGAAATGACTTTGCCCCTCTGTGCATTTTCTGCAAATTCTGTATGTTGGATTTATGTAAACATGTTTGATAATTAAGTGTTTTCCCAACAAGAAAACAGTATGTACTATAATGCCCTGTCCACATGGGAATTATGTTTTGTGAATATTCAAAAAATTTCAATTCTCTCAGACGAGATTCTTTACACAGCACCCTTTCAAATATGTGTAGAGGTGAAACAACCTTTACAAAACAATAGTGTCATAGTTCCACCTCTAAACTAATCTACGACGTCAAAATTAACAGAGGTAACAATTACAGGGACATCTTGCATTTGTGTTGCAGATGTCAGCTGCTGAGTTAAATAAAAACCTTTATTTACTGTATCAATTTACGAGCAGAGAAAATTGATGAACAATAACATTACCTTTAATAGAGCAGCACAAAAACCTTTATAATTTCACCAAAAAAGTGTTTAGCCCTTTACTGAACTGTCAACTAAATTATTTTCTCAATAAAGCAAATGATGCAGACAACACCATATTGTGTCGTCCCCGCTGGACGTAATAATAACACTGGTCGAGGAGAATGTGATTAACCATCGCTTTATTGCATGAACTTAACTTTCTTTTATTTAGAACAAGTTGGCTCTTCTTCCTGATAGGCCTACAATCCCCCTGACTGTATCGTATCAAATATACAGCATGACATATACAGTAGTGTTGTGAAACGTAAAAACAAATAAAAATAACAAATATGATTCTTTAAACTTGTATAACTTTCTTAAACATGGACCTAATAACACATTCAATGGAGATTCAATACCAGTATTGATACTAGTATTGGTATTGGTACAGAGTATTGTTGCATTTTGTGCGAGTACTGATATCTAGTCTGATAACGGTACCAGAATGGGGACACCACTATTAGACACATTCTCATGATTGCAAGCCTATTTTTAAAAATGATAAAAAAAGAAAAAAAAATCTGAAAAAAGATTGCTATAGTAAAACTGCATTTGCATGTAGAAAACACCTAAATAAATCTCAAGACATATTTGTGTGAGTTTGTAGATGACAGTACAGTCTGTTTCATCCTTGATCTACTTATGGGACTGTAAGCCTTCTCTGCAGATGCTTTGTTATAGTTCTAGTTATATCATGTGAAGCCTAGACCTAACATGTTGATTTTATTTTATTATTAAAAATAGAGCTGTGTTGTGTATGACGGAGCACTCTGGCCTTGTGGTATAAGGAGGGGAAGGCCTCATGGCTTCCCGCGGTGTGCAGAAGCACCCGGTATGTTTTTAATCAGCAACAAGGCTGGGAGTCATTATTGGGCCTTGATGCTTAGCTCATTGTCTCTCTGACTCCCTCTGTGAAGGAACAGGATCTCAGAGGAAGAAGAAGACAGGCAAAAAGCATGTAAATTTTTGTGGTCAAAGCAAAGACTAGGCTCAGGGGTTTCAACAGATGATACACAGAATTATTGTTAATTTTTGCAACAAACAAATCAACAAAATTACAGGTAGAATTTATTGGGGATTTGCTTTGTTGCTGTTGTCACATATAGGCTGTTAGACAAAAACAGCAAGACAAGAGTTAAAGGGGTAATATTAAGTGTTTCTCAGGCATATATTTAAATTCTATACCATAATAAAAGTAACTATGTCACCTTCAGTTATTATTAAAATGTTGGTTATATGTTTAAATAGAAAATAAAATTGACTTCTTATCATATCGGTTCCATAGGACACTGCAGAATTTCTCAAACATCCATGAAAAGCAAGACTTTGGGCATGTTTTTGATGAGAGGATAGCATTATAACATGATATAAAGCTCAAAAAAGTTGATTTTACATGATATTTCCCCTCTAAGAAATAACTTCTACTATACATAGATAACTACAGAATTTATTAAACCTTTTCTCCACCAACATTTACACTTATATGAACAGTAGCGGCTCCTGAGCTTAAATTATAGTGGGGTAAATATTCATGTTGTCAAATAATAACTAGAGAGATCAGCTATATTTTAGTTTTTATTTATTTATTTAAATAATTGTGCACAAAATTGTTGCCTTCTTTCTCCCATTCGCGAGTCAAGGTTATCGCTCATTTAGAAGCTGTCCTGTCTGTTTGTGTTGTGTTTGGGTCACTGACTGTAACATCCGGAAAATGAAGCACAAGAAGCTGGAGAAATACCAAGGTCTGAAAGAAGAAATCGAGAAGTTGTGGAGAGTCAAGGCCTCAGTGGTGCCAGTGGTTATTGGAGTACTCATTGACCCCCAAACAAGCTGAGTGGCTACAAGAAACAGCCTCAGAGCTCACTGCCCAGACGAGCGCAGTAGGAACAGCTACGATAGAGGTGAAAGTAGAAGGTCTGAGCTTGAAATGAAACTGCCTAAGGGACAAAATAGGGCAAGCATATGAAGTTAATTCTATGTCAATACAATACAATTATTTTGCTGTGGCTGATTTGCCCAGGAAGCTCAATTTTTCAAAAAAATTTTTTTTCTCATCTTGAACTTTTTCTTTAAAATTTCTAATGACAACTCTGTCATAAACGTTTACTTAAAATATTTCTATTAGCCACTAGGGGGCAACACAACAACCTATAGCAACAGTATGTAAGTAAGTAAAGTTTTATTTATTCACAAGGGGCTGTACAATCAATAAAAATATAAAGAGTGCAATAAAATATCAAACATACATAAATACATAATACAACAGATAGATACATAAAACATCAGACAGATATGTTCCAGCTGAGAGCAGACAGGAGACAGAGTACAGCAACAGGTGGCGATAAATAGGGGTAGGACTGTAATACGTCTGAATATGAAAACCAAACAGTGAATCAAAAAGATGGGATTGTTCTAGGATGAATAAAGTTGAGACTTTTTACAAGTTTTCAGAAATACTGAAGAAATGGACAGGCAGGCACTATAGGCTTAGGCTGATAGCAGAAAACAACAGCAACAGCATAACACTTTATAAAGAAATATGAAGAACTTTGTCAAAGACGTTAATCATTGACATGAACAGCAGAAGAAGAGCAGCATTAGTAATCATTTTTGTACTTGCCTTATTGCCCATTAATTTATTCAAAATTGTATCTGCTACAGAAAGTGTGATGGTTTAGCTTGTTACACTAATGTGTTCCTGTGTTTTGGCTGCATTGCATTGTGGTGTAAGAAAGGTTTAGGCGATTTCAGTTTGTAAGCTTAAAAACTAACTCACTGGGACACTAAGCAAAGCCAAACTAAAACAGCAAAGTTGTGGTCTATAAATCCAAGAGCAAGCAAAATATGCTAAAAGTGATGTAAAGAGTGGATAGGACACTAGAAGCAACATCTTTTCCGTATTAAACATGAGAAAATTATGTAGAATTTATCTCAAATTATGCTTCTAGTTTAAACCCAGGTAAGGACGTACAGTGTATGATATCAAAAATGTTGGCACCTTCTTTATAATGAAAATGAATGTCTTTTTTTTTTCAAGATTCCTCTAGGGTTTTGGATTAGCTGGTTATGGTGCTTTTGAAATATAAGCTTTAATGATTGTCAGAAATTTCCTGTGTGAAAGTTTACTTGGCACCTGGTAGTTGCTTATAATAAACAGCAAATGGTGGCAGAATGAATTAGAACATGGATTTTTTGTTTGGGACAGTGTTCTCACTGATGCTTATTTTTTGTTGTAAAAAAATACAGACACAAAACCTTTAATTTACCAGTTGATGATAATATCAAACCTAAGGAAATTGTCAAAATGACAGGGTGATTTGAATCCAGGAAATGCAGACTTGACTGACATCAAAGGATTTATTAAAAACCTTTATTAACAAAACAAGGATTGATGTGACAGCAGAACAAACAGGGAGGCACAGACGGAACCACGACTGCTCTGTAAAACACTCCCCTGATTATTGAACAGAAAGGCTGTGTTCAAATTCAGGGGCTGCATCCTTCGACCCGGTCTGCATGGGCTGGGTCCTTTGTGTACTGCAAAGACCAGAAGAAAAAGGCTGTGACTTGGGATGGTCTAGTCTTCAGATTTATTCCCATCCAGATTTAGTCCTGTTGTCTAGAAACCCTGACAATGCTTAACAGAAGCAATGAAGAATAAAAATCCATTTTAATTAGCAAAATATTAATATTTGTAATATTATAAATGAACAAAATTAGTTTAGAAGCAATCCATGAAGAACTTTGGGACTTGTCATATGGGTTTGTTTGATTTCTGACAAGTATAATAATAAAAACAGCCTAAAAACACAACGGATTAAAAAATTCAACTTTTGTTTAATTTAAAACTGTACTCCTCTCTTGCTTACTCCACCACTGCAAGCAAACAAATCTCTCAGTTAGCCCGCAGTTCATCTTGGAATAGTGGCTGAGAAGGATACGCAGGACCCGTCCCTCAAATCAGGAGGAAAGGACAACGCAGTTGTCGCCCACATTTGGAGGAGTCTTGATTTTGGAGGTTCTATGGGCTGAGACTAATGAGATGCTTTTGGAACACAGTGGTTCAACACAAACACTGATCAGATGAAAACAGGTAATAGAACTAAAGCACAAGTTTTCACAAAACATAATCAACAATAGGGGATGAATTTAATCACAAACACACAACAAAGTTCTAATGAAAATTACCAAAAATATACAAAAACCCAATCATGGTTATTTTAAATCACCAAAGCATTTGAATAATTAAAAGTCTATATAACTCAATTTTTCCCATTTTTCTTATTTGTATTAAATGTTTTTAAACGTTCACTTTATTGTTTTATTGTTTTGAGAAAGAGGTACAGTAAATGTTGGACTTATCTTTGGGAGGGGTGGGGGGCTCAGCTTGGTTTGGAAGTAAGAAAGTGGGGCTTTGATAAGAATAAGTTGGGAACCACTGATTTGGGGCATTTTGGAGACCAAGCTGGAATAAATAATTTCAAAAGGAAATCTCAGGATCTTTGAACTACTGTTATATAGCACTGAAACAAGACTTTGACAGAGACAAATTGCACTGCAGAGGGCTTTCCTCTCACTGGGGTCTACACTTTAGGAAAAGAAAAAAACCCTCACATCAGTTATTTGTTCACAAATCTGTCCTGATTAAAGCTTCACACTTTTCTGGATGGATTCCTTCCTGTACAACATCTGTTTTTATCTCTTTTCTCAGGTTTTTGGTCGTTTCACTATCTTTATAAATGGCTGCTTCAGAGTACAGCAGTGCTTTTCTGGAAGCGAGTATTTTTGTAGGTTATTTATTTATTTTTTGCTAGCAAGTGGTTGAAGCAAAATGCAGCGTCCGGGCGCTTTCAGCATAAACAAACACGGCCACGAACGTCTGTAAGCTGAATGATACAATTTTGTCATTCAGCTGCAACAATGAACCAATTTTGGCAATTTGGATGGAGCACGCAGAGGCCTTAAGTTTTTCTGTTCTGTTTAAGTGAACTGTTTTGGCATACAAAAATAAGATAAAGCACTTTCTTTTTCTTTAAGAAAATTTATTTTTAAAATCAGTATCTTTGCATATGGCTCTTTAGTGGGATATAGTACTTTGTGAAAAGTATGAAAAATCCACACCCAGCCCTTTTGGTTTTCATTTGTGTGAGCTGGGGGGTGGAGATGAGTTTAGTCAAGGTGGTGACAAATGGGGACCCGAGGGGGAACATGAATTAGGGTGGGAGAGATGGAGGAATGCTACATCATGGGGTGCAAATATGCCGAGCATGCCCACCAACTTGACTTTTCCACTCACTGTGATGATGTAGGTCTGCTCCCACACAAAAGAAAAAAGTCTGTCTCTGGGCACACATGTGCATGAGTGAGTGAATTATGCTCATTACACATTAAGCTACAGGTGTGAAAATTAGGTGCAAGATTTATGTGTGATAAATTACCAACATGTGGACTAATTTTTACTCCAACCAACTTTTTCTTATTCACATCTTGACTGAATTTTGAAAATTATTGAGATTTTCAGATTATACAACTTCCTTTCTTTCTTTCTTTTCTTTTGAGGCTAATTCCTTGCTTTGTTTTGGTTGGGTTAGGCTTACCATTTTGATTCCTTGTCAGTTCAGACAATTTTTATTGTCTGCTGCCATAAAGTGAAAGGCTCAAGATAATGTTCTTGCCTGCATCTGTGTGTATATTTGTTAAAAAGATAGAACATGAAATAAATTTTAATGAAGCTCTCAGTCATCTTGTTAATATACCTGATTAAATTTTAAAGTCAGTGCAAATCAAAATGGCCCCAACAGCTAATTTACCTTAAATACATAAATGGCCATGTTCTACATTAATTGTCCTACAATTTGTTACGATAGTAGAGGGCTGCAGCTAAGGATTATTTTAGCAATTGATTAATCTATCAATTATTCTGTCGATTAATTGAGTAATTGGGATCAAAAAAATTCCCATCTTCTGCAGTAATTAAGCTTATTTTATGACAAATACAATTGTGACGGGGTAATCTACACTTGCTGATGATCCTGCTGCAATCAAAGTAAAATTACAATACCAGTTGTATCTAATTCATGCATTTTAAGTTCCACTTGTTTGTATTTATTTGTGTGAGGTTTGAGGAGGAATTACCTAAAAGCACTTAATCATCACTGAAAAAACTAAATTATGGTTGTTAATTTTTCTGAACTGGAAAACAGAATGTGATCTTTTATGTTAGAAATTTAGTAAGTAAAACTTTGGGTGTTGCACATTCAGTTTGGTGGAATTGAAATGTTATTGTTAATAGTAAATGTAAATTTATATTTTTATTATGTCTGTTATTACATTGGAGCAGGGTTCCCATTTTAGGCAATACAATATTTAGTCTTGAGTGGTTAGCTATAGACCAATATGACAGGAGTAATAATTGAAGGCTAATGACATAAAAAGCAGCAGCAAAAAGGAAACAAATTCTACTATTTTCTATAAATACATTTATTTAAACTTGAAATATTCACTTCAGGTATCTCATTTAAGTTAAGATAGAAGCATATCAACAGATAAATGTGTTTCATCTCATGCTTTCAATCTGTTGCTGCACACTTAAGGCTTGTTTTGATCACAGAAATTCCACACTGTTAAATATTACTCTGCCAGGTATAGCCACTATTAGTCAGAAAGGGAACGTGAACAATACCTGTTGTTAACTCCGGACATGTTCGGTACATGCATCAGCTGTTTTTGTTGGTGCAGAAACATCGAGGACATGCAGTGCACTGCGATGCGTCGTCTTTTCTGTTTAGTTTTAAATTATTCCACACTTTTCACAATTTCTGTCGTTTTCTGAGCGAACAACAAATACTAACAAAAATAATAATAAAAAATGTGAAAATAACAGAAATAACTGCAGGCAGGGCGAACAACATATATACATAGAGTATTTCACCGGGGATAATAGTGGTTATATAGTGGTAATTTAAAACTGTCACAAAAGTGGGAAATCTGCCTTCTATCAAGGACTGTCAGGTCCGTAGTTTGTATGTAGAAACCATCATATGAATCCTATCAAACAGGTCCTAACTACATGTCAAAGAAATATTTCGTTAAAAAAATATTTTTGACTATTATTTGCAGAAACCTAACAGAACTTTGTTCCAGGCAGTGTTAAGAAGATCCAAAAACCTACTGAATCACGTAAACAACTTCAGGGCACTTGAACTAACCATTTCCAAATGTGGTTTGCAACACCTCTAGACTCTCAGGATTTAAAGCTTTAGAATGATTTATAACAATTCTTATAGTTTAGCAGTAAAAGATTGGCAGCATAATAAAATCTTTTTGTCTTTAACCCCCACACAAATGTCTTTGCTCCAGTCTTGTTTTACCTTTGTCTTCTATTTATTATAAATCTAATTTATCTAATCTAAATGCATGGTTGCCATTATACAAATTGAACTCGTTAATTTCTCTGTCAACACACCTTTTAGATTGTTTGTTTTTAGAGCAATAGTTTCAGCTGAAATGCTGAGAACTGGTCAAACTCACTAAGAAATTTCATAAGAATGTTAAGCTTTTCTCTGAAAGTATAAATAAATAAAGATGAATCAGAATAAGAGCTGGCAACAAACCTGAACCACATGCTTGTCTTCTGCTGCTTGTGGGGTGCTACAAAGTCCATTCTCGTGAATCATAGATAAACTCCTGTGGTGTTTCCACACTTTAATGCCATAAAGTTCTTTCACACCTGCCTTGACCAACCCTTGTGCCAAAAAAAAATATCAGGACCAAGAATAAATCAATAAGGAGAAAAATATTTATTTTACTTTTAGGCTTGTCAATTTCATGTGAATAAAAGTTTTTATTTCTTTGATAATATAAATTATACAGTTTTGGATGTTTTATACATTGGATTGTGTGAATGTGCTGCAGATCACACAATTTAAACCACTTGAAAGCCAAGCTGTAAATGTATCAAAATAATTGTTTTTGTTCCTTCTTTGGAACAAAAGTTTATTGGAATTATAAGTTTGTATTCTTAGAATGTTTGGTTTAAAGTGTGTAAGCACTTAATAAGTGGAAATATTCTATTGCATTTAAATCTCAGCTGAAGAATAAAAACTTTATGGGAGCTCAACCCAAAATAAATAGGCAATGCTGTTACTTTACCACCACATCAAGGTCTCTGGTTTTTCCGAAGCTCATCGAGCTTTCCATAACTGTTCCCCTCTGTTAAAGAATAAAAGGTTTAATAAGAGTCCATGAGTGTGACAGAATGTATTAAACTATCACCCAGTCCTGTTGGTCCAACTGTTAGTTCACAGTTCGGAACAAGACTTAGCTGTTTCTTTGTTCACATCAAGGAATCCAGAAGTGCATTTACTTGAGACATTAAGAGATATTAGGTAAAAACCCATCAACCAGACATTAAAAAGAAACTGAACTGAGTCTTTGTATAAGGATTGACTCGTGTTATACACAGGGTAAAGTACAACCCTACCCTCCCAGTTTTTTTATAACCCCGACATGATCTCCTAAATGAATACCTAAATATTTTAAACAATTGTTTTCACTTCAATTTATCAGATAGACTTATCTCTTGCCAGTTACCTACCAGAAACTGTTACCCCAAATTATTTTAGTGGATGAAATGTTGCCAAAACATTCAATTATCCTTACATCATAATCCTTTACAAAATGATACAATGATATAATTTGCAGGTGCAGAAATGTACAGTGATGAAAAATGTTATTTTATTTTTCCTCCATTTTTTTCTGCTCTGACATAGCAAAGGTTCAACTGATCATACCTAACATTGTACAAACTTGTTGAATACTCCTCTGTACAATAAATACAGCTATTAGACCAATATTGACCTTCAAAACACTTATGAGTTTCAATCATAAAAACCAGGAGAGAAACCAAAAATGACCAGCATGTAACAAATTAACTGGTCTATATTTTTTGTCAAAGATCCTATTTTTTAAGCTCTACAACAGCTAAGGGGTAATTTTTCCCACAAAATGCTGTCATTTAGAACTTTCTCAATAAATTCGCAGCCACCAACAATTTCTTTAAGACTCCAGACCATGAGCTTTATAACTTTCCATGCTCCAAAGTACCACCTGTGGTTCTTGCATAGTCAGCTCCAAGTCTGTGCTTTTTTGTTCTAGAATCTTTGGGAGATTATGTAGAAACATGTTTGTCGTGTCAACATCTTCTCTGTAGTCACTAGCATAACACTTTGAAAGAAAGTCAATCACCCTTTATCATATTTCAGTTGGTTCAGCTCTCTATCTTCTGATCAAATACTGTGAATGAGTTGGCTGTGACCAATTTTCTTCTCCAAACCGAAGAAAAATTTAAAAGGAGCATTCATTTCAATAATGTCTTTGATATGAAATATGAAAATATGAAAATAACCTCAATCATCTGTGGTCAAATTCCAGGGATCCATAATGACTGTCTCTAGATTTGTCATTAGTTGTAAAATCTCCTGTAACATCACATCCATACTGAGTATTTAAAAATGAAGTACTGGAAAAAGTATCGAAGACAACTGTGCACCCAAACCGAATCATTTTATTTTTTTATTGTTTATTGTCATTGCAAACAGTATAAACAAACCAGCCACTTTGAACTTCATGAAGGTTCAGCTCCTCAGTATCATTTAACAAAATCATATAAACTTGTTTCTAAAAGACAAGGCATGTTTCAATTTGGCTGACTTACAACCTGAGGGAAGTACTGTATATTCATAGTTAATACATCCTCACATAATGTGCTAACTCATTCAGTAACGCCATCACCAATCAACACTGAAAAGTTGGACAGGATGACCTTTTTTGATGGATTCAAATGAGGACAAACAGTGATGTGGGTATTTCTCAAACAGTTTTACTTTATTGGTAGAATCTAGGAACAATACAACAACATTATTCATATTGTGTCGACAGGACAGACTCCTAAAACCTTCAAACCCATAATTTTTGTCAACCGTTGCACCCAGCTTGGTGCTGCCAAAACAGAACACTAAAAACCACGTGAAACCTGGAGTGCTTATAAACAATTGTGCCAAAAATAAAACAAATGTGTGAATCACCTCTTAAAAAAAGAAACAGACCCTTAAATTTTCTTTAGCAGATCCACTCTCCACCCATGCAACCAATGCACATACATGCAAACAAGAAAGAGAGAAAGATAAGATAGATTAAACCCATCTTTCTGTGTAAAAATAACCGTTAGCATTAGAAGGTGATTAGCTTCGGTTTTTATGAAATGTGAAAACAATTCTACAATGTAAAATGAAAAAAAAATATTTGGAAATGTCATTCAGAGTAGCTACCAAAAGGCTATAAGTAGCTACTCACTACACTCCTGTATGTTTATGTGCAAAGTTTTGATTCTCTGTACTCTTTCATTATTGTGTCTGGTGTAGCTAAAGGATGGATGGATATTAAGGATGTGATACTTAACCAATGACGATGCATGCATACATTTTTTTCAATTGACTGCACAATCTGCATTGGATTCTACAAGCCAGTGATAACATGGTAACAGAAAAAGACATTCCTAAAGCAAATTTTGACAAACCCAACTTCAGGAAATCCATGAAAGTTAAGTTAAAACTTTGACAGACTTGGAAGATGAGGCATTACAAATGTTGGAGTTTTTCCCGGTGTTGTACAGCTTAGCTTGCTGCATTTATCATGTGTCTCTGAGTGTGTTTTTATCAATCGAGCCACTGCTTCTGCATAGTTTAAAGAAACTTAATGGTGATGTTTTGAGTGAAAAGGTGTGAATCAGGGCCACAACGTTAATCAGGTGATGGGGCACATGATCCCCTGTGAACAATAGAGCTAATCAAGCCTATTGTTTGGCTGATGGGCCTTTTTTGTATGTGACTAACCAGTTTGTCCACCATGTGGAGGCAGTGCTTATAAGGCTGAGTTCACCTGAAACTCCTCAGACTGAAGAAGTCTCTTGGAGGAGAGACGAAATGTTTCACTAAAGAAGAACCCGTCCAGAGGAACTACATATTTTTTCTTTTTTGGATTTTTCTACTTATTAGAAAAAAATTACTGGGATGCATCAGGACACCATAAGGCTATGTTTCTTGCACCACATACCAGGAAGTGTTCATTCATAAAGCATTGCAAAGTACAAAAGAAGAACTTTACGAGTTCAGAGATTGAAATCCTGCTCTCGAACTCACTGAACCTGCCACTTCACTCTCAGAGATCCAGAAAAGAAAAGCTGTCATTTTCAGCAGCATCAGCTGTGGAATTAAAGAAGCTGCTAAATCAGAGGAATGAAATATTAATGTTGTGTTTTCTGTGGGTCAAATACAGTCACAGAAATAAAAATCTAAATCATATTAATCTCCATCCAGTCCTGCTCCAGTTTTCCTTTGGTAAAATATTTTTTAATTTATGTGTAAACAACTGTGTTACATAGTTTTCATTTATTCAGAAGAAGAGCAGTTGCGCACCGCAGAATAGCCTATTGTCAACATAATTTATATTTTATAAGTTTATTTTCAACTCGAAAAGTTTTCAAACTAATAACATATAAAGTTTTTAGTGAAGAAAATCCGTCTGGATAACAGCAGATTGACTGCTCGTAAAATATACAACAGGTCTGGACCACACGTGAATTTTTTATCTGAAAAAAAGTCTTAGAATACGAAAAAATTGGTGAATGCTACAAATTCTCCTAAATCACCCGTACGCACAACTTAAGAACAAATCTGTTTGTACGAACGTTTTTTGCATGAGGCCCAATATCCTAAACATTCAACCAAACAATAGTTTAAATAAGTTATATCCATTTACTGTCATGTTCTGAAGCAGATAAAAAGTCAGTCCTAATGTCCATGTATAAGTCTCAGAGATGATTGGGTCTGAAGCACTGTGACTCAAGGTCAAGTTTCACATATAGGATTAAAAACTAAAACTATTTTGTCAGCTGATAGAGTTCACACATTAAATGCAGTTAATTCATTTCTGTAACTAGAAGCACTCAGAGAGTGCATTCCTCCGCTGCCAATTTCATCCTGACTTCATGCGCAAGAGGAGAGGAAAAAAAGTCAGAGACTCGTCACCTGACGCTATTCACCCACAACTGGTCCCAAATTAAGTGCCAAAGAAAAAAAGAAAAATTCCTGTATCCGTATCGTGATCTGGATCATAACCAAAATGTAATGGTGTGTTTCTTTGGCCAATACCCACATGTGGTAAAAATTCCATGACAATCCGTCGACACGTTTTTCAGTAATTTTGTCCACAGACAGACAGACAGAACGACAGACAGACATACGCCACTGAAAACATTACCTCCTCCCTTGGCGGAGGTAATAATCAAAAACCATGAATGACATGTTCTCATTTTGGAGTTCCTGATTTTATTTTGACCTATTTTATTTTATGTATTTATTATTTTATACCTATTTACTTTTATGCAGTATATATTTGTTGTTTACCAGCCCCTCTTTCAACACTTTACTGAGGTGCGTCTCAAAGCATTTTGTTTTGACACTGTTTCTTTAAATCCAAATGAGATGCTTACCAACTAAATTGTAGTTGGTAAGTCTAGCCCCTATTTGGCAGTTCTGTTGCAAATAATTTGATGGAATAATTTAGAAAACAGAAAATAGTACGGGTGGAACTTGGTACAGCTTTCCAGAATTGCTTTAAGTTTAAACACACCTAAACCGCGCATAGTGATTGAAACCAACAAATCCACCCCCAGAGTCTGTATGCACATGGGTGTTGAGTGGAAGCAGTCATGTGACTAGTGTTCTCAAATTATCCTGAGTGGAGATCCCCATTAGCATTGATTCATGGGCGTGCGTGATGTGACTACACTGCCTTGGAAGAAGCAATCCTGTACTGATGCAGTTTTAGTATAATCTATGTGCATCTTGTACTAATAAAAGCCTGCACATCAGATTATTTAATGAAGAGCCTGAAAGCAAGTTTATTTCTACTGACGTTCATAATATAATTTAGATTAAACGTTTAAAAAGTGTGGTTTCCTTTTTGTATTAAACAAAAAACGTCCAAAAATTAATGCATGTTTAGGATGCATTTAGTCCAAGGCCTCCCTTGAAAAAGACATCAATGATCTCAATAGGATTTGGCTGGTTAAATAAAGTTTAACAAAATAATACAAAAAAAGTACTATATATGTGTATGTGTGTCTCTGGTGTGTGTGTGTGTATACCAAGTATTAAAGATCAAGTGTCCCTACCTACTGTTGTTGGGAAAGCCAGAAGGACCTGTTTACAGGAGCTTCCTTGTTGGAACCATTCATCTCACTAAGTCCCACTTACTCACCGTTCTTTTAGGAGTTAGACAACTAATTACAGCTGAACATAATATAAATAAATACATATTTCAATATACAGCAGCAATGTAAAAACTGTGAATCTTAATTTAACACTAGAATAAAATGTGCTTAAATTTACAGTATGAAATATTCTATACTGTAGTAGATATTAGAATAGTAGATAAATATTATTAATAGTGAATTTTAATTTACTAGCAATGATAATGTTTTGTTTATTTATGTGGCAAAAAATAAAACTTGAACTGAAATCTATCTGCAAGAAAGGTTGGTCCCGTTTGGTTTTCAACATTTGAGTTTTTGTCTGAGGTCTAGATAAATACAATCTAAATGTGTTTTCTCTGTCTCATTCAGCAAAATCGTTAGGAATGTTCTAAAATACGAACATGTGCTTGTAAGATGTGTTAATATAAGCTGGAGTAAAAAAAGATCATAAAACCTGACCATTTTCATCTTGAAAAGAGTCATAGGTCAGCTCAAACGATTTCTTTTACTCAATTGGAAGAAAAATGTACTTTTAGTGCAAAGGTTTATTGTACCTCTTTCTTTTCCATCTTCTGCTTTCTCTCTGCAGTTTTTAGGCTAATTGAGACTTCCAGATCTATGACAAGTCATAGGCCTAAAACGTAGGCACTCTGATGTCATTTTCCATGTACTATTTTTTAACAAGCATGAACAATGCTGAGAGGTTAGAACCACTGGTGAACTCTGGCTGAGAGTGCAGACACTGTCACAGCTACAGTGACTAAGCCTGGATTGTTCAGTGGTTTGAAGAGATCCAGAAAGTGGCTGCTTTGCCGCAGCACCGCTCTGTCCTGAATCTGCCCTTTCTCTTTCCCAAGCGTTCTCCTTTTTTCCTCCCTTCTAAGTGGAACAGCAGAAAGCTTACACCATCATTTAAGGCAAGCAAGTGAGGTAGACAATAAACAATATTTGTCTCAGTGCCACGAGGACAGCATATAATTCTGTTGGTCAGTGTGATGCTTTCCACATGAGAGCACAACTCATCTTGACCCACTGCCTCTCTAAACACGAGGTTCACCATTTACTAAATGGTATGGATAATAAACACGTTTAAATGAAGAAAAAAGCCTTTTTGTTGTCACATGAGGATTTTAAACGTCTTATTTGCTGTACAGTAACAGCTTTTTTTTTCCAACAATGGGCAATGTTCTTGCTTGATAGCTGAATTCATGGTCTGTGTTATTAGATTTACATACCACATACATACCATTCCTTGGAGAAAAGAAACATTGCTAGAATTGGAAAAATTGTGTTTTAATTTAGGTTAAGGAATCTAAATTAATCCATTTAATCCATTTGTAATTTGTTGTGCAGGTTGTAATGAAAACAGGAGACAACAGTGAAACTCTCAGACTTTATTACAGTAACTATTCCATTATGGTAGACAACATGAGGTTCTTGTATCGTCTGTTTTACTCTGTTTAGTTCTTGAACACAGTCTCTTCTGTTTTGTGCTCTAACAGTAGCTCCCTTTAGCAACAAGAAAAAATATCAGCAATATAAAAAATAATTTACTGCATGTCAGCTTGTACGGATTGTCCGTACATTACATATTCTCCACCATTTTGAAAGTATACAGACATATAGAGAAATCTCGTTTTTTTTTTTTCAAATCTCACATTTTGTTTCAAAAACTCAGCTTCAAGTTTATTTTATGTCCTAAAATCCAAAAAAAACAAACAAACAAAAAAAAAAAAAAAAAAACAAATCCCAACCAGTAACCCCTAATTTACACTACATGCATTCCGACTCTGCTGTGAGCGGACGGCAATCCGTCAAATTTAGATCCGATCCTATTTCTGCAGGATGCCGGAGCTGCGCCCGAGTGATATTTTAAAGATTAAGTCGCACCAACAGGAAGAGGAATGAGCACAACATCCGTATTTACAAAATAAGACACTATTATTCTGTCGAAATTGCAGCTATATATATACAAATGCTGTCAGAATGTATCTTTCTGTTTGGGAAACAGATAACAACATGTAGCATGAAGCATATGTACACGCTCGATACATGTGGATTTTATTTTGAAATCAGAAGTTTCAAAAAGACAAGAGTGATACTTTTTCAACCATAGCCTTTATATATTTGTTTGTTTTCAGCTGTCTTTGGGGTTAATCTTTCACAGAATTAATTTTTTTGGCTCTGACTTCCACATTTATCACTGGATCTATCGCGTGATCTCCTTCCTGCACACACCTCCTCCCTCTGTCTGTCGGACCGGAGCGGAACGGAGGTTGTATAAATTGGGTTGCAAAGGAACAGCTGCGAACTGTGCACTGCAGCGCAGCGGATTCGCATGTAGTGTAAATCCGGGGTAACAGTGCTGTGCTTTTCTTGAGCTGGTCTGATCCTTTCAGCGAGGAGGAGAAAGGGGTGGGTGCGCCCGCTATGTCATGTGAGAGTACTATGAATTCTGTAGAAAACAATAGATTTTTGATGGTCAGTGTGTACAGGTAAATGAAGATGTTGAATGTGCAAACATAAGAACACAACAAAATCCACAGGTATTATATATATGATAAACCTTGTGCCTTGATAAAGTTTTGCGCACATTTGCAATGGAAACGCAGCTTCTGATGTGAAACATAAATTTGTTGATCTGTGTTTGATTAGTCTGGCTGGCTTTCTCAATGAGGGATGTGTGGCACAAAAATCTGAATTTTAGAACTGAAATTTTATTATAGAAGTGAAAGTGAAAGTAGTCAAACTGAATTTTTAATTGAACAAAATGCAGTTTCAAAGTAAATAAATTCAAATTCTAAACTTTATATTCTGTTTCAAACCATTAAATTAAGTTTCCATTTAGTGAAGTTCATTTTCAAACCATTGCATTCAATTTCAAATTATGCACAGACTCAATCTAAGGAATTCAAATTCAGTTCCTGCTGGCACAAGGTTTATCCCATCATTATGGTGCTAACACATCACCCGTTTTTCCTTTTTTTTTTTTTTGCAAATTAAACTGAACACCCTTTTAACCTTTAACTTTCACACTGTATCATTTTTTTTCAAGCGATACTCTTAGACTTCTCAAAACAGTCCTCCAATTTAGTACTAATTCCACATGTGAAATACTATTGACTATGAAAGTAAGTGGCTCTTCATGCATTATTTCTGTCACAATCTAATATAACTTTATAGCTGATAGTTGGGCAATAATTATTTTTGTAGGCCTGTGTGTCTGTAAAACATCTCATGAACCACTAAATAAACTTTGACAAAACCTTCAGAAAATGATCATTACATGTGCTGTACTTCTACTACTGATTATCTTTTGAAGTCAACCTGACCTAAACCTGGTTGGATTTGTTAGCTGATGAAAATCCTCAGCACATACTCTGAGCACTTACAGATTGCCTGAGACCTTGCTGTATTGTGTGAGATTGTGCATCATTTTTTTTAAAGTTTGCTTAAAGGGGACATATGCAAAATTCACTTTTGTAGCTGTTGTGGACTTGGAGTCTTTAGGAGTGCAGAAAAGTATTTAGTCTCTCCTAGTGCTAAAAAGATATCTTTATATTCTTTTTGGTTCATATTTTTCAGCCCGTTAATTTTTTTAAATTTTCTATGACGTTTTCTGAAATAGTGCGTCAAATTATTTGCGACGGAATTACTATAAAATCTGGGCTTGCCAACTACAATTTCCTCTTCTTGATTCTCCTCTGGTTCTGGGTCAGACCAAACTTCTGTTGTTGACATCTTTTAATTAATTGTAAATAAGACGTTTCTTCATTGGTAAAAAATGTTAACCTCTCTCACAAACTAGAGTGGACTTGTCTGGAAGCCGGAGGGGGAAGGGGCTTGAAGCAGGAACGACATCAAAACCATCTGCTTTGAGACACACATCAGAAAAGGGTAAAAGAGTGGCTAGTAAAGTAAAAATAGGGAGGAATTCAAACCAAAGCATTGTAGTTCCACTTTATAAAGATCCCAACTGATGATTTAAATGTAAAAAGGAAGGATTTAAAAGCAGGTTATGTCTACTAAATGGTTATAACTTAATTTTTCCACATAAGATGGTTTTAAAACTCTAACATGAAAAGCTGCGGGTGATATGGATTATTTAAATAAATATCAGATATTCAATATTTTTCTTTCTAACAGAAAAGATGTCTCATAAAAAATAAGGTTGAAGATTATAACAACTGATAAGAAAATACAACATCAAAAAAACATCTAAAAAAATTAAATGTTTAACCAACAACTTTGTTTATAGATAAAATAAAATAAGATAAATAAGTGGACGCTGTAAGACTTTGAAGCAAAACTTCTTTGTGAAAGCAAATATAGCTCAATTTAGATTCTTCCATCTGTTTTAGAGTCACAAAAATAAAATTCAAAACCCTAATAATGGTTTTCATAAGCAAAATTTCTGAAGTGCTTTTCCAATGGCTGGCCTACCAAAGACCCACATCAGTGAATATCTTCTTGCTCTTAATGTTAAGTTGGAAGATCCGAAGTAACTCAAAACTACATGCAATTTACCTTGTTAGGGTTTTGGGTTGCAGAAAGTTGGAATGGATCATTGTAAAGGATATTGTGGGCAGCAGTAGGTGAGTGGAACAGAGGAAGTTAGCCAGCTGTGACATGCATGGAACCCCATCTGTTTGTGGAGGGTTCTGGCAGCTCAAAGTGCAGTCTGTTACACTTTCTTTAGTGTTAAAAACATACCTGGAACAAAGCTTAGGTTTCTGCATGATCTTACTCTAGCTGGAATTGCTTTTGAGTTGTTTTGAGCAAATCGTCCAGCAAGCATATTGCTGCCAAATGAAAGTTGTTAAACGTGCCATTGTTTTTCATGCAGGGACTTTGGCTCTGGTACAGCAATAAATGAACAACCCTTCACCTCAAATGCTTAGTATTAATACAAAGTCTTGCTCACTCTTAAAGTTGATTATATATAAAAAATTGAGCTAACAAGAAAATAATGAACAAATATCATTGGTGGGCATGTGCACAGTGGACGCCCCCATGACCCAGAAAGGAAGCGAGAAAATATATATAAATGGAAGGATGGATATCACTGATTTTGAACTTCATTTTGATAACTTTCATTGTATATTAATTTTTTCTTTACTATTTTAGTAAGAGTTGTTTTAATATATTGCTTTAGTTTATCTGTAATTAACTAAAACTCTCAGGATGTATAGCCGTCAGTAAAACCCCATAGTTGACACACATACAGTACGATTAAATACATTTAAAAATAATACTGTATATAGTATCTTTCTACACTGACACTGACGGAAACACATTAGTGAGGGAGTCTCCAGAATGATTTGCAACATTCTCAGTGTTTCTCTGTTTCTTTGATTGTGTTACTGAGGTCTTAATGTTGTTCTGTTCCTTGAATTGTTCAAAAACATTTGTCACAAAGTCATCATGGGTGTTTCAAACTCTTTTTGGCTATGTCATGGGTGATGCCCACTGAGTGTCTCCATTTTACTTGCCTCTGATGCGCCCCTGATCCACCAACCGAGGCGGACTCAAGCCGGGCAGACCCACTTGTGAAAACGCAACCCACAGATCCGCTCTCAGAAATTAATAATGAGCTGATGACATCAGTGAGCGACGCTACGATCTAACTAACAAGCAGATTTATTAGAGAGG
>JAUBOC010000050.1:16313281-16328992 GCA_032275365.1 Anablepsoides cearensis | reverse complement strand
TATATGCATATACACATTCAGTGACCGTCAGAAACCCCAGGATCTGAACACCTGTTTATGTGCGGTTGAGAGCATGCATGTATATACAATATTTCTCCAATGGAGTATTAGTGACTGTGGAGACCCACAGACTCAACCCCCAAGACCTGAAGCAGACGTAAGGGAGACCAGAGCCAAAGAGGGACCCTAAGCACGGAGCCCCCAGGGGCACCAGCACAGGAGGAACCGCCTGCCAACCCCCCAGAGCGGACCATGGGAGACCCCATTCAGTAATCCCCCGGGTCCAGCAGCGACGAGCCCACAAACCCCATTTTTTAAGTGGGGCCGCTACTTGAAAAGCTGGTGTCTGGTATACAAAAGTGCATATAGTTCAGAAACTATTCAACATAGGGACTTCTGATTTGTTTTTGTTCTTTAGCTCTGATGAAGGGCTATCATATCATGACACCCTTATGTGTTTATATTCAACTGCCACCTAGGCAAAACACATGGCTGAAAGTTGTTATTTCAAGCCTGTACATCCATCAACACGATCAAATCTTGATGAAATTTGGCACAAATGTTGTCCTATCTGACCTACAAAGACAAAGAGTCCAAGATCCCCATATGGATTTTCATCAACTCCGCCCAAAGCAGCTTCTACTCAAAATGATCTCTGTGGATCATTTCTATATTTGTAAAGCATCTACAGCACAATTTCCTGGAGCAATTAGGACATATATGACATTATGCATGTGAATGTTTTTTATTTTGTTTGTTGGTTTGTTTTTTATCAACAAAATATTTATTTGAAATAAGCATTCCAAAGTCACTTTTCATATAAACACCAGAACATCTTAAAAAGCCAAAAGCCACATGTGAGTTTTGATGTGTGGGTACTTGGCATATGTGCAAGGTTTTATACACCACCGCTATGAGGTATCTAGTTTATTTTCTTTTATTGCAGTACTGCAACAACACAACATGTGACCCATCACACTGAAACAAGGATTAAGTCACAAAGTTGTATAGTGTGTTGACAAAAAAGCAATGATTGGATTTTCTCAAAATATGAAATGAAATGTCCATAATATATCCCTAGAGAATATTATTAAGCATTTTTCAATTCAATTAAATTCAATCAATCCATCCATCAATTATCTTAACCTACTTCTTCTGTTCAGGATCACTGTTGCCCATATCCAGAGGGGCAGGGGGCATCCTGGACATGTCGCAAGTCCATCACAAGGCTCTCACTCACACCTAGGGACAATTTAGAGTTACCAATTAGCCTAACATAATGTTTTTGATCTGTGGAAAGAAACAGGATTGCCCAGAGAAAACCCAAGCATTTACTGGAAGATTGTGCAAATTCTACCCAGAAAGGCCCGGGTCTGGGATTTGATCTGGCAACTTTCTTGCTTGGAGGAAACAGCTCTAACAACTGAGCCATTGTTCCGCCCCCAATTCAATTCAATTCAATGTATATACTTCAAGTCCCAACAAAACTACCTCAGAGCACTTTACAAAAACAGATTTTCTATGAAAGCCAGGGGGTTTAGTTAAATATTCACCTCGCTGCAGTCTTCCATCCTAAGCAGCACTGGTGAAAGTAGAAAAAAAAAACCTAACTTTTAACAAGAAGGAACCTTCACTAGAACCATGCCTGGGAAGGGCAGCTCTGCTTTGACTTGTTGGGGTCAGAAGGACAGGAAAGATCAGTACCTGTCTGAGCAGTAAGCTGGTGTAGATTCTCATTCAGTAGATGATGAATCTGAAAAGAGTTAAAAAATAAAAAAACTGAACCTATATTCTGCCGTCTTAACTGTTAAATAAAAATCATTTTTTTCGGTTCTTTAAAATCAGCAGCAGCCAGACAACAACTAACAATGATTTTGAGTATAAAAGCCCTACATTTTTGCCACTTTTCTTGCATGCGAGTGAAGCTATTTTCAATACTAGCTGTGGAATTGCAATATCCATACATGGTTCGAGGTTTCATCCTTGAGATGATATCAAGAAATCTTCATTAGAATACACAAAATAGGATTCAGAACAGTTTTCGAGGGGTCATCCTGATTAGCAAGACAAATCGAACTATATCTTAGGAACAACTCAAGCTATCAGGCTAATCTAAGTATCAAAATGTAGGGATGTGAAAGGAATTTGAAAATGTTCTTTGTTCAGTTTGTCCAAATATGACTTATTTCGTGATTTGATGTGATGGGTCACATATTTCATACAGCTATTGGTCGACATTTACTGTCAATAATAAGAATTCACAACAACCCTGGAGTTTGAGAGTGCTGCCAGATGTTTTCAGTCTCCCTCTAACTCTTTATTTTTTTTCCATTTTTTTATTTGTGAGCTAAACGTCTCTCAGGTGATGACAGGCCTGGGAAGTGTGAGTTATAAAAGAAAACTTTGTGCTTTTTATTTAGCTTTGTGATTTACTTCTTGCTTCCAATCATGAAATTGTTCTGTATTGAATACAAGTGGTACTGATTACGTTGGATTCAGACAGAGACATAAAAATTACACATAACGGATACTAAAAGGCAGGAAATTTGCTAAAGATATCAGTGATTCACAGCCTTCTCAGCTCAGTTTGTGCTGCGCACAGCTATATTGTAGAGTGATTCTATCTTCAACCATATCTTATTGGTGTGTGTGTTTTTGTGCTTATGTGTGTGTTCATGGTTTGTTTAGACTGGTCGGGAAAGCGTGAGACCATAGTGAGTGGGCAAAAGCCATACTTTAGGGTTCAAAGTAAAGCGGGGAGGGACCCCCTCGTTTTGCAGGAATGTCGAGGAGGAGGCCTGATGGTTAGCTGGAGATGGTGTAATTAAGGGGTGTGATTGTGAGAACCTTCCCTTCCCTGAGCCCTGCAAGGTCACAGATAAAAGAGCAACCCTCTGCCTTTGTCGCTCTCACATGTGGAAAATCACAGTATCTTAAACAAGTACTTGGAGAAGTCCACATGCTAATGAGTGGTTGCATGTCCATGCAAGGTACAGTCATAGGAGCAGATAATATCTTACCTGGGGAAGCCCCCCTGACAGTGGTGAAAGACAGAGGCTGCAGGTTATATAGATGTTGGTTATTGGGCAACAGGGTCACATAGAAATTCTGTGAAGTAACATAAATTAGATAGCTTGGGAGGCTCCTTCTAATCATGTGGGCCTATGCGTCGCCCTGTTGGTGTGGTTGTTGTAATTTAGTTTTGCTTGACGTGCTATTTGCAGAGAGCTTGATAACACATTACTGTGCTTTTCTTTGCAAGCGTGCTGCTGGGTGACATGCTGCAGCAGCAGGGTGTGGCGTGTGAGGATAAGTGCAATGTTGTGTTTGCTGAGTAAACCATTCTGGATTTATTTGGCAAGATGTTGTCGCCCCCGTCCTGCCTTCCAGTTACAAACCCACCTTCCCTATTCAGAACTGAAGCCAAAATCTGAAGGACCCACACAACTGGCAAGCTTAGCGCTCATGAGCCGTCACTTACAGTTTAATGAAACCCTTACTTTAAAATAAGCTTTTGGTTTTGAAAAAAGACACAGATAGGAGCAATGTGGAGCGATAAGAAAGCTTTATAAGCTCTATTCTTTCTTTTGCGGCACTCCATAGTTGAAAACATGTGAGCTTGCGTGTTTGCATTCACAATTTTGGATGAACCTGCTGAAAGAGGTCAGCATCATCATCTCCACTTTTGTGTTTTGTTTTCACACTTTTGCTTTACTTACTTTCATTGATGAAAATATTATGAATGGAAATAAAATGTAAAAAGTCAAGCAGATCAAGTTTTCCTACATACATTTGAGCCCTCCGTAAGCAAAGATTTGTCGAGCATTGTCTATTTTTTTCCTTTGAGGGAAGGACACCATAATCCCTTCAACAACCCCCATTCCCAACCTCTTTAGTATTCAATCAACTCCAGATGAGAGACTCTCATGACTTCCTTTTTTCTCTGTTTCATCTCTAGGGTGCAGGATAGAGAACTGTGAGTCTTGCTTTAGCAAAGACTTTTGCACCAAATGCAAGCTGGGTTTCTACCTCCACAAAGGGCGCTGCTTTGATAAGTGTCCTGATGGCTTTGCCCCACTGGAAGACACCATGGAGTGTGGAGGTAAAAAACAAAATCCCTACATTTTTAACTATTAATACTTTCTACCTGTAAACATTAATATTAGTTTTTTAATTGGTTTAGTTAATTCAGACTTAAGCCTTCCTCTGGACCTGAAGTCTAAAGTTTCTTCTGCGGTTTCATTGCACATTCATGTCTCTGTTTCTCCATTCAGAGGGCTGTGAGGTGGGTCAGTGGAGTGAATGGGGAGCCTGCACCAGGAGAAACAAAACCTGTGGCTATAAGTGGGGTCTGGAGACCCGAACACGGCATATTGTAAAGAAACCACCCAAGGATACAATACCCTGTCCCACCATCGCTGAGTCCAGAATGTGCAAAATGGCCATGAGACACTGCAGGAGAGGTAAGCATGCAGTTCTATGTTGAGGTGTGTAATAAAGACTTTCTATCAGACAGTCATGGATCCTTTCATATTTAACTTGAAGTTCACTCCACTGTGGTATGCATTAAAGAAAACAGCACACTTATCCCAAACAAGAGGCTCTCTCAAAGCTTCACCTGTGCTGTGTAGCCCTTGTTCCTCACATTCAGCCTTTGTGTTTTTACCATTTGTGATGTTTAAGTTCATACTGGTACTTCCTCTCATGACATATGACTGTTTTTCCAAGCTGGCCTTGCTCTAGCCAAATCTTTTTCAGAGGTGTATTTCCCATCCCTCTCTTCCATTTCCCTTCATCTCTTCTGTGGAATTCTTCATCGTACGAACTGCAGATTTCCTCAATGGTCGTCTCTGTTTCCTCCTGTCAGCTTGAAAGATTTTTGTGGTACACAAGGCATGTAAGTCAGGCCATTAAATGAAAGGGCGATGGAATTTCTCTGTGCGCAAATACACCTAAAGGAAATGTCTTTTTTTAAGTAAACTGTTTCTTTCAGATGGTCCAAACACACCATTTGAGGAGGAAGGACTCAGTAGTGCTTATAACTAAATAGCTTTTCCGCATAATGTACTTTAACATCTCCCATAAACTTTGCATTAGAATAGACCAACTGTAAATATTTAATTCACCAAAAAAGGGAGCAATTACAGTGTCAAATGTTAATCAGTCTGTCAAAAAAAAAAGTAAACTGTTTAACAAATACATGAACATATCCTAACTTAGAGAGGTTTTCTCCATTTTTGGTTTGGTGAGCCAAATATGAGGGTCACTTAGTGAAGTGGTGAAAGAATAAATAAACTTGAAATAAACTCTAACAGTTTCTCATATTTCAGCACTACCAGTCGCTGCTGACTTGTTTGGAAATTGTGATTCCATGGCACATTTAGTACTTAATGCTCCGTCTTGTTTGTCAGGAAATGTCTCTCCAAATATCATGAGCTTTTGCATGACTGACATTGCTGCTTAATCTTTTTTTAGAAACTTTATGAGCCTATAATTAAAATTAGGTATTTTTAGGCACAAATGCAGTCATCACAGAAAAATGTTCTGGTGAATAAAGTAAAGAATGAGTTGCAGAATAATTTTTCCTTATTTCTTTAGAAACCATCATCAGGCTTTCTACATCCATCTTACTTAAAGCTACTTTCCCCTGGTGATGTAGCTGTAGTAAACCTCTCAGTACAATTTCTTTTCCACCAACTCAGTTACATCTCTGGTGGCTGCAAACCTTGAGTAAAACAGTAATTGTATTTGCATGACGAACTCTGGGCCAGTGAACGGCTGTGGTGGCCTGTTTAATAAAAGCCAACTTCATACTTAGGTATGTCTTGTTAATTTTTCATTGCTAGTGAAAAATCCCCACTTGGCAAAAGCAAGCGAAAGGCAACACTCCACAGTTTAAATAAATAGAAAGAAAAATGTGAGACACCGAAGCTGAACAGGAGGAGAAACACTCCATCAATACAGGTTTGTCACACACAAGTCAGAGGATTTCCACTGTAAAATAATCAATTTTGAGTGATAATAAACTAAAAGATCGTCAGAAGTTTCAAAATCCGTAATAAAAAAGCAATAACTTAAAGTAAAGGCAATGCAATGTCATTGCATAAAGAAAAACGTTACCATATCCTGTGGTGTTGCTGACTTGATCACTTAGGCTCGCATTTTCCTTTTCAAATCCCAATGTACACCAAACCAATGTGTCCTCTGTTCCTTGTTTGTTTGTTTTTTATGCCAAGCTAATTAAAATGGAATTTTGAAATCTTAAAACCAGGTTGGGTCTCAAACTGGGTTGTGTTAAATGTTTTATTATTTAAAATTCTTCAACTTTTTAACTAAACTGCATGTTTTACAAATTAAAAGACTTGGCATGCATTGTCCCCTGGAGAGCCCTGAACAGGTCAGAAACAATAAAAAAGACCTTATTAATGGCTGCTCCAGCAACATCAGCATTGATAGACCGGATGCCTTCCTCTCTGTCTCATCAGCTAAAGGAAAGATAGTATAGGGGAAGACAGAGATAACGCTGCAGCACCCAGTTGTTTAATATTGATGCCTTCAGAAAATTCACCACAGAGATTTTCCTGCAACACCTGTCATTAAATTGACTGGTTTGCAAAAAGATGTGTGACAAGTGTGGGTTCTCTTTGTAATCCTTTTATTCTCCCTCCACTTGTGGATTATCTGTGCCCACAATAATTCTTCCTGATACCAGATGTTGTGTAAACAATGATTTAAGAGGGGCTTAAGTCCGACAGAAACCCATCATCACAGATCAGTCTAATTTCCGTCACCTTTAGATGGCTTTCAGAATTTTATTCTCATTGACAGCTGACAGGTTGCAGAGGTCATACATGTGTTGCTCTGTTTGTGATATTTGCTGATAAAAAGGAAATTGTTTTAGAGGTCAAACTCAGTATTACATAATATATAATTTTTTCATTGCCATTTGAACTTTTTCTTCGAAGAAGCCTTCTGGGGGCATAGTGAGATACAATGAAGCCCAGTTTGCAGACTTAGTCTTTTGCAGATTTTTTTTTCATGGAACGTAACTACTAGTAGATTGCAGTAATCCCCAGGAGATAGCAGAAACCAAAAATATTTTTTCGTTTGAGTAAGGAAAGTCTTTTTTTTTTTGGTGGTATTTTGTGTGTTTTTAAGCTAAATTATTAAGAACAATATAATGCACTAATGTATAACATAAACTCAGTTCCATAAAAAAAAATAGTACAGTACATGACGCATGCCCTGCGCACATGCACCACCCAAAGTGCATTTTTGCCTTCTAACAGTACCATGTGCTTCGCTTCTGTGTGTCTCTGATTGGTTCTTACCACATTAGGATGCCACAAGTTTATTGAACATGTTTAAAAATCAATTGACAAGGCTGAAGGTCTTTTTGACTTACACAACCAAATTGTAAACATCTGCAAAAATTTTGAGACATTTTAGAAACTCGCTCACAAATGCCCTTTACCAACAAGTAGCCAACTATTGCAGATGAGTGAAAAACCACCATATGCACTGAAAGTGTGATGCTTTTTAATGGTGCATTCCCCTCCACCAACAGAAGAATAGAAGTTTTACAGTATTAAGTTATGAAACAGTAAAAATTTATAGCTTAGCAAATTTTGGAGCTAATAACCCAAACACACGAAAGACCAGAGAAGAGAAGCCCAATTTATAAAATCCTTCTATGAATGTATTGCTGAACCCACAAAGACTCTCATAACTATTCTGACCTCATGGAAAGTGAGAGTGAAAAAGGAAAGAAGGAGAAGGATACAAGAGAAGAAACATCTAGTCATTATGTCGGTCATTAGATCGCTACTTGTGCCTGTGCTTGAGAGAACTACCAGACCTTTGTGGAAGTATCGATCCCTCGTGTGTAACCTGAGAAACTCTTGCTGCTGTAGGGCTTGGCTGAGGCCAAGCCGTCCATCTCATCACTCATCTGACTGTAAGGACCCAGCCAGCCCTGATTCTCCCTGTCATAACTTTTCAGTACAGTTCATGTTTATCCTGTAACAGTGATAACTACTTCTGCTCCTGCTGCCCGGTCCAATCCCACTGCTATCAATTTGAAACTTTAAGAGTTGTGTTGCACGTTCTGCGGCAGGACCATAAAACTCAGAAAACCCAATGCACCACATCATCACTCCTCTGTAATGCAACATCTAAAAACCTGCAAAGACTCTGCCTGTAGTTAAATCCATTGGACATTACAGGGAAGTGGGCGGTTTTTGTTTACATAACTGTGCAAACACCTACAGTCTGGTGAAGGGGCCCATAATCAACACAAAATAGACCCAAGCATGTCTTGGATGACTGGTGCATGCATGTCAAGTTGTACAAATTGTTCATTAAGTACACAGTATACAGACTGATAGAGAAATCGCAAAGATTTGATCAAATATTTAGCTTCAAATTTATTTTAGCATATGATAAGGAAATATCTTAAAAAAACAATCAATGAAATTACATTACCTTCTCCCAACCTGCTCTGCCACTAGAAATACTCCCCACCTCTCCCCATCCTCCTTTCCTTGCTCCTCTGCACTGCAGGTGCTGTTAACCCCCCCCCCCCCCCCCCCCCCACACACACACACACACACACACAGACACACAATTGAGTATTACAGATGTTTTCTCACAGATTTTTGAGGGTCATAATACAGGTAGATTCCAGAACGGGTTCACATGTACGCTGGCGGGACTTCTGCCAACTTGGGGTGATCTGGTTCTGCAGAGTACTGAAGACCTGTTATTCCATCCAAATCATCTGCTCCCGTCTCTGGTCTTGTAAAATGCTGCACAAAGCAGTAGCAATTGCCTCAACGTTGCACAGGAAGAGGCTGACTGCTTGGCCTGTAGTGCACCCTACTCACAACACTGAACAGCTCCTGTCTCTGGCAGCCCTTGCAAATGAGCACACAGTAAAAACTCCCGCATGTGTTTGACCCTGTGTTACACAATGTTTCTGTTTATTCTTGCTTCGTCAAGAGGTTTTAAGCTCGAATGAAAGATGCCACTCACTTCTGAGCATTTTAATTACACACAGCATGATCACGTCTGAGGGTGGCCTGTGCTTGGCTTGGAAATTTGACACTCAAACATATTTTTGGATTTCTTTTTAGATGATGGTTCTTACAATAGACATTTGAATGTTTTTTTTAATCAGATGCGAACTTTCAACATGATTCTAATTAATAGAGGGTGTTCTTTTTGTGTCAGCAGAACAGCTTCCATTGCAGTTTGTTAATTCTTCTCTCTGAACAGGGAAAGCACTTATAAATCTGACCAAAACACATATGGTTGCTGTCATTTTGTCAGCAGCTATTTCTCAGAAAGTTCTAATAGAGACACCAACTCTGAACTCCAAACTAGAGTTCAATAGTTTCGGTATTTAAACCTTTTACATCTCATTTGTGCTTTCCATGAGCTCTGGACTTCTGAATGAGGAAGCTGGTGCATGGATGACATGTCCTGCTCTGATTTTTCCCACCATGGAATGGCAGGTGGTGATTAACGGTGATCTCTGGCTTAGCTAATATCACGAACAATCTGGATCAGCTCTTCCCACCAGCGGGAGTGGAGTGAGAAGTGTTTTCCCAGGACATAAGGAGAGCACTAATTTGGCAACCACCCTGTCCACAGTGATTATTTGAGCCCCTCACTACAACCTATTGTGACGGATGGAGCCATGGCTTAATCTTCACTTAATAAGGTTGCTCCATAGGAGCTGACACAGTAGCTGGTAAGACGGCCTCAAAAGCACTCAGCCTCCCCTGGTCAGCACTGATGTCCTGGCTTTGGGCATAAGGCTTGGGTTGATGTCTGACTGGGCAGTGTTTGCTTACTATCACCACCCACCTTGCCAACCTGCATCATTCATTAAATTAATAAAAAGCTTACATTCCTTGAAAGACTACATATCGCTGCTTTTCACGCCAAAGGTTTAGGTCCGGAGGAAATACTCAGCTTCTTTTTTTATTTTCCTACCTGGTTTATTTAGATGCATCAGGACAATTTCTCATTCATAAATAACAAAATTAAACTAATTTTGTTTATAATTTCAATTAACCCTTTTAAACTTTAAATTTTATGCAATAATTCAAGATATTGGGCAATCAATAAATATTGTGAAATACTCTCAACTGCTACCAAACAAAATATTAACTCAATATTTATTAAAATGACTGAGTTATAACCAGTTTTGTATTTGCCAAGATGGATTACCTGTAGCAGAAACGTTGACTTGGGTTGACTCTAAAAATTATATAGTTATAGATATTTATCCAGCGATTACTTTTTGAGAGTTTTATTAAGATACGTCCAGTGGTTCATGAGAAATTTTGCTAAAAGTCATACAGACTTGACCCCAACCCCAATTTTTTAAGTAAAAGGTCTGGGGATTGTGTAGTACACTAACTGTGTGGTGGGGAGGACTTTTAGCTACCACCACACCTAATTTTGTTCAATATTTGTAGAACTGGCTAAACTACTTATATCCGTTGGATCTAGCAGCCATCTTAAATTGCATGTATTTTATAAGCTAATGAGTTGTGGATGTACAAACATAGATCATTTTTTGAGAATTTCAATTTAAGTTCTCCTGTGATTCATTAGATATTTTGCTGATTTGACAGACAAATGGGACTCGGGACTGTACTTATATAGCACTTTTCTATCCAACCAGGATACTCAAAGTGCTTTACACTACAATCTGTGTCCTCATTTACCCATTCACACAGTACTCTATTAGGTCTCTACAAAGCTAACATGTACAATCAATCTATGGAGAATGATAAGTTTCAATCACATTCATACCAGTTTCAGGACAACTCTTCTAACCACTCTGCCACAGCTGCCCCAAATGAGCAGAGAAAACAAGCAAAAAACATCATCACCTGCCTTTTGACTTTTGCAGCAGGTGATAAAAAGCCCTTTCCAAATGTGGTTGTAAAGATAATCACCACTGCTGCCACAATTCTGCTTTATCTGTCAAAAACTAGAAAATGTTTCCACGTCCATGTGTCATAACTATCTAAACCTGATTTTATAGGTTCTTGTCGTTAATATTATGGTAATAAACCAAATATTTGGGTTGCCTTTTGGCTTCTTATACTGTCTGCTTCTTGCAACACATATTTCACCAGTATTCTCTAACTTCTTTACCCCTGGTACATTCCTTATTCTGGCAGGGGGAACAAGAGAGTTTATGGTGCTGGAAGCCAGAGGGAAATGGGGGCGGGGTCTCTGATTAACTTCCTGCTAAGTGCCACTGTTCTCTGACCAAAATAAATATAACTCCTGTCATTTTGTCAGCGAATGTCTTCAGAGAGCAATACTTGAAACACCCCATGATCCTGTTGGCTTTTATATGGAGAATCCATCGTCATACCACAGGCATGAGCCATAAACATGTGGAGGCCTTTCAAAGGCAAAGGGGCTGGAGGGAGGAGGTGGAGGAGGACGGGTTAGGAGCACTCACCAGGACTCCATACTCCACATTATTGTCATCTGTTCTCTTCCAAGTTAGAAAAGGGGAGGGGTGAGACTGAACGTTATTTCACATCAGTTGGTTGAGTGGTAGTTTTATTAAAAAGCCTTGCATGGGTTCATGTGTGATTTAAGCGCACTACAGCTTACAGTCTGCTGATATTACTACTCCTAGCTGGTCTGCAGGTCGTTTTAGAGCATTGTTTTATGTTGAGTCAATTTGATCCCCATATGTTAATGGTTGTGCTCATCTGCAACCACAACCAACATATGAGTAGCAATCACGTCAAGGTTTACATACCTGAAGAATTTCATTCAAAGAGCTCAGAATTGTCATTTTGCCAGTGCACGAAGCAAGCTTTCATTGTTCTTCCCTCGCAGAGAAATGAATTCAATAGAACCTTGATTAACAAAAAACATTAAGAGCAGATATATACAAACAAAACAAATGGCATTTTATTGTAGTATAGAAGTCTATGTTAAAATAGAATGTTTTTGTGCTTTTTTTTAAAGCACAAACTTTTCCCCACACTGTGTTTGTGAGCTGGTATTGACCATGTCACTGTCTGTGCTTTAAAGCAAAAATTTCAATGAACTCTTCCTTTATGAGCAAATGTAGTAGTCGCACCTTTAGATTTTAGTAAGAAAACCTGTTCAAGGTGCTTAAGACTATAATGTGTGGAGTGAACATCAATAGTTTAAGTGGGTTTTTCTTGAGACCATTACAGCCTAAGATTGATGGGGGACTGTTTGAACAACTGCACATTTTAAAGCAGAGAAATTGAGAGATGAATATAAAAGACTCTTCCTTAGTTCAATCTCAAAATTTCAAGTGTCCCAGTTTAAATTGAGGCCTTGTATTGGAACATCTCACATCATATTTAGATAACCAGAGATAGTTGGACTTGGATGACTGCAGCTCCTCCTTCTGTCTGCCAGACCTGCAGTCCATAGCTGTTTCCAGCTCCCCTGCGGGGCCGCAGATGCTTTCATCTCCACGTCTACAACACACCAGACAGATGAGGATGCACATGCACGCAGACTTCCCCAAAACCAGAGTAAGAAACATGTAATAGACACTGACAAATAGTTAAACAGGCCTCACAGGCAGAAGAAGTCACCACATTATCTACATTTTTCCTCAGCCCTGTTTCCACTCTCTTTTCCTGTCTTGCACTCAAATGAAACACTCGTTGTCATGTATCATATATCACTGTGCTTGGCTTGGAGAACAATGTGCATGCCACTGTGGCGTATGAGTTTGAGATGAGGTGCACATCGTTCGGAGTAGCTTTTCAGGGCACTCTAGTTCTTCCTCTCCAGTGGTCTGGCTAGATGAGAAAAGAAAATGTGGAGTCAAACAGGAGCGCTTGAAAACATCTGGTGAGCAGTTGCACTGGCACAGCCATCACAAGCTCCTCTTCGTTTAACTACACTTCTATTTCCACCTCCTCTCCCTCTAGTGCTCCAACTCTGATGGGTGTCTTTATAGAGACAGTACAGCTTTTAATTATAGCTGGTCCATCAGAGTGAAGCTGTGGCTTTTGACCCACACATGTCCATGCGTGGATCCAGTGAGTAGACAAGCAGACACAACAAAGATACAAGTACAGACTTGCTGGCCAATGCCTGCTTGTGCTTCTGAGTGGACTTGATTTTTTTGCTTTGTCATTGACAAATGCTAAAGGGGTTGACTAAAAACCCCATTAGAGTGGTAAGTAGAGGTCATAGTCAACCTATCAGGAAAGAACTGCAGAACTCTTCACTCTAACATGAAAAAAGCAAGACACAGATCAAGAAATGGTTAAGTAGGTCCTCTGGACAGGTTCTTCTTTAATGAAGCTTTTAGTCTCTCCTCCAAGAGACTACTTCAGTCTGAGGAATTACAGGTAAACGCAGCCTTATAAGCACTGTCTCCACATGGTGGACAAACATGATAATAATCAATACTGTTCACTTGCAAAGGAGGAACATCAGTCTAAAAATAGATTGTTAGTGCTCTGATTATCCTTATTTCATTAAAACATTTAATTAAAGAAGAACTCGTCCAGAGAGTGTACTTAAAGGGATCCCTGATTAGTTGTAACATTAGACTTTATTTGATAAACATATATTTTAACTGTAAAATAAATACTGTTAAAGTACTGTAGGCTGTTTAGTTTTTATAAGTTTTAAACTAGAAGTTTAAAAATATATTACACGGAGCCATGGACGGAGCCATTTTTTTACACGCAAAGCATTCTGGGTAAATAATGACATCAACTAGGTCCTCGGTGTGAGGCTGCTTGCAGCTATATCCACCCTGAAGGTTAATCTCGGAAAAAATCTGACGATTGGCTCTTTTAAATGAAACCAGAGAGTGCTGACAGAGAGGAGAAGGTAGAAATGACTCAACCTGCAGCTGAAAATATGGATGGAGGACAACAGAGCTGCTTCATGAAAGAAGAACCCCAGCTTCGCCTGTTAGCCTCACACCAAGGACCTAGTTGACATCATCATTTACCCAGAATGCTTTGTGTGTAAATAAAATGGCCCTGTCTGTGTAATATACTTTTAAACTTTTAGTTTCAAAATTATAAAAACAGTCTACAGTATTTTACAGTCTTTATTTTCCAGGTAAAATAGTATATGTTTATCAAATAAAGTCTAATGTTACAACTAATCAAGGATTCCTTTAAGAAACAAAAATGTCAAGACTTTATCAATGTTGAATGGAGTGCTAGTCAATATTTCCTGTTTAGTCATTTCAGTTGTCATTTCTAATATGGATTTTAGGGTTTTTGGGTGCTCCAAAATTCCAGAAATTCACCATATATTGTCAAACACAGACTGTGAGGTCTTTGACAAAAATCCCCAGCCACTGTCAGTGTCGTGAAACTCAAGCCATTCCAAGTACCGCATCAAATCCCTTCAAACATAAATGCACCTTCCTGCTGAGTGTCAAGGTTCAGGACTGCAATCCTGACTGGCCTTGAGATGGTTTCTTTGGTTCAGCAGGAAGGAGGCTAAGTATCCCTTTGATTTGATTCCCTGCTCCTGTCCTTGCTGCCTTTTGTTTCTGGAGTACACAAGGTACTCTGTAGGGAGGTGAGATCGTCAAATTACTGTTGAAATTGCACAGTAATCATACACAGATAAAAACAATAAGAAAATGTTTTCCATGTGCCTCCAAGACCAGTGTTTGTGTTCTGGTGATTTGAAGGGTATTATTGACAAGAGAATGATTTCTGCTTTGATAGAGGAGCTAAGCAGGTGGTGACTCTTATTGCCCCTGTCTGTATTCATATCCCTCAGAGCCCCTCAGCTGTCTGTCTGCCTGATGTTTGACAAGTGTTTGATGCAGCATGGGCTTTAAAAGAGAATCAAGCCCTTCCCAAATTGGCATTACCCCTGTCCCTGTGGAACAGGATCTCTGTGAATACATCAAACACCCCTGCGCCCATCCTTCTTATACAGTCAACTAATGTTCTATTTCTGTCTAAAATATTTAGCCAGTTAGATCACAACATGAAACCAAACAAAAACTACCTTTGAGAGTTAGTAGAACAGTTTAAGAAAACAAAAAGGGCAGGGCAAGCTTGAGGCACACATCACCAGCCATTGCGCAGGGATTCCAGTGTGATCCTGATGGCCCCAACACTGTTTTAGCATCTAAGCCCACAGGACATAGCTAGGCTTCCCACTTGTTAGAGCCTGGCCCTCTTTTGAGACAGTTGTACTCCATGTCCATGAGAGATTAAATTCTGAATTTTGCAGCAGAAGGAACAGGGCATTAAAGTACTTGTGCAAAAATGAGAAATAAAGACCAAACCATGTTGGACAATTTCCTCTTATAGCCTTTGTTGTTCACTCACAGACTCACTGAAACCAGGTGGACTCTGTAAAGCCAGGTTTACTCAGAGATGGTAGATTTGGAGAAAGAATAATATGTACAACAATGCACACACTAAAAACATGATTTCTCGTTATTTCATATTTTCTGCTTTGACAGTTCCATAACACTTTCATGACTGCTGTTATGCCTTTTAGACTGTCTGTTCCTGCAGTCTGTATACATAAGTTGAAAATAAGTGAACAAACCAGAATGATCTCACACATTGATTTAAGAACTTTCAAAACCTTGAGTGTTTTTTTGGCCATCGCCATTGGTCTTTTGTGAACAAAAAGAGACCATTGTTGAATAGGAAGGGCAACACACACCATACATTAGGA
>JAUBOC010000050.1:16286133-16299374 GCA_032275365.1 Anablepsoides cearensis | reverse complement strand
TATACATACACACACACACACACACACACACACACACCATATATATGTGTGTGCTGATTACCTGAAATTAAGTGGTGAATTATTGAATGAAAACAACAATGTGAAAGCTGTGGGTGGAATTAGTTTAGCTGCACAAAAAAAGAAAAGTAACTAAAATCTACAACCAATCAGATGAAGAAAATCTAGCTTTCACAGTGTGTCAGTGCAGCCACTGCTCCGAGTTCCATCCTAAATCAACTTTCTTCTATAACACTTGATAATAAATGTTAGCTTTTGATGTGCAAAATAACCAAACTCAAATGTTGGCAAGTGAAGACAAGACACTGAATGTATCGGTGAGGAAATGAGGGGATGATGAGAACATCTAGGAAGAGACATGATGATCAGATGTGTGTGGGAGGAGCTAGAGAAGGACACAGGGGCAGGCTTACACTGAGGAAAACACAAAGATAACACTAAAAACAGACAAATCACAAAGCGAGACAAACAGATCTTCACTCAAAGACTCACCAAGACAAAATACGGAAAAGGACAGGAAACACAGGGAGACAGAGACTAAACAGAAGGAAAATATAAAACCCAAACACCACAAGACTAAACATTAAACTAAATCTCAAAACAGAAAACCAAACACTTAAAAACACTGAGCATGATAGAGTCATATTAAATCATTTTTCATGACGTGACTTTGCAAAGTGTGCCTGAGCTCCGAAGGGCTGGGTTTGATCACTCATTTATCCAAAATGACATTGTTGTGAAGGTGGTAACTTTCTTTGGATTTATTTTTTATAATGTTTCATTTACTCTAATTCACAACTACAATACATACTGTAATATTATTTCTGTGTTTTTTTTTCAAAGCTTAGGGATGAGTAGCAAATGAAAATCAACAAAAATAGAAAACTAACCTCTGAATAGTAATAACAGTTCTTTTCTGCATTGCTTTAGTCTACAGGCGAGTCTGCACTATGCGTAATTTGAAATTTGTTGGATTAAATATATCTTAGACAATCAGGGAACCAAGCAGGGAAACAATCTTTTAACCTCCCCTTCATGTTTGTTTCAAGCATAAACACAGTCTTTTCCTGTTAAAATGCTGCCATTGTTTAAAGAAATAACCTGCAAGAGCTATCTCCACTACAGAGGGCTTTAAAATGGCACCATGCCCTTTATTGCCAATAAATATAATTCATGTGGAGCTGATTGCGCAAAAAGTGATGTTTATCAAGCACCTAGCAACATTGTTTTGAATGAAAATTACGTATTTGCAGAGCAATTAGGAAAACTGACCTATAGGCCAAAATGCCTTTGAGCTTCAAATTTGCTTTAATAAACATTATTGTACAGTAATTCATGCAGAAAAATCTCAAGTGGAATCAGTGGGGCAAGTGTAGAAAGTTCTCTTGAGAATCTCTTTCAGCTGAAGGGCGTGAGAGTTTGATGGAAGAGATATAAAAGATGTTTTCAACTGGCCGTTTTAACTAGAAATTGTGTGCGGGAAACTCTGCTGCCACTATTCAGATTGGCAACTCAAAAGAGAAATAAATAAACAAGATTAGAATAATTGCAGGAAATCGTTGGAGACTCTAGCAAAGCAATGTCGTGCTTTCTCATGTGTATCAGCCTTATATGTACAAATCTACCCTGCGGGGCAGTCCTGAAAATGGGAATAGGTTCTTAGTAGGAGTGGTTAAAGGGAAGGCAATTAGAAATAACCCTGCATTTCACACACCGTTACCATTTTTTTTTGTGACAGAAAGACGTTTGAACAAGTGCAGTAATAAAACCCAGAATGAGCCTGACTTAAGAACTGTTATTTCTTAGCACTTTGGTGTTTCCCCCTTCAGCAAACCTTAGCGTGGCTTGTTTTTGCTCTAGATCAGAATCCAGATAGTGTCATCATTCAAGCCTTACTCCACTTTTTTCCCCATGGGTCCCCCCCCCCCTGCAATACATCTTGCACACACGCCTTGTTATCTTATTTGTGGCCTTGGCAGCCAGATTGTTGCCTTGTGGTTTAGTAGCCAAAGTTTTCTCTGTCACAGAGAGCTGTAGATGCAGAACCTCCACCACACACACTAGGGCAGGAAGTCAGTTCCCATCATGCTTTGCAGTTTTTCAGTGAAACCTGGGAAAGATTAACCTTGAGCAGTGGGACCTTCATTTCTTTGAAATAAAGTACACAAATTCCTACACATACAGTATCTCCACTGTTTATTCCTCAGTCAGAGAAATATGAGGACTCAAAAGACACAAAAAAGATTCAGTGTTGATTGGTAAAGAAAAATAAGATCTGATACATAATAATCTACCAAGGTTCTAATAAACTGAAGTAATTTGCATTGGTTCTTATTTTAGGAAAAATAATAATTTTGTTTTACCAAAATCTTTCCTCATTTTTAATTGACTAATGCTTGATTTTTAGAATCGAATATAAGCTTAGAGCAAATCTGAAAACTGACCAATGCAAGTAGAATTTCCAAAAGCTAGCAAAATCAAGAAAAGTGGAGCTCTGTGATCTAAGTCAGATGTGCCCAAAGTGGCCTGCCAAGCCATTTGATTTGGCCCACCAACAGTTGCCCTGGTTAGTAGGTTGTAATCTCCTGTCTTCCTCTGCAGAAACACTGTTTCCACTGACGGTCAATCCATCAACTGGCCCAACGGCTATGTAAAAGGCTGTAGTGCAGATAGTTTTCACTCATGCCTGGGCGATATGACCTCAAATTCATATCACATTCATATAAATTGAATCCCTTCATGGTAACCGTATATATCGCGGTATAAAAATCTTTTAAAGATAATGTAATTTTTAGAGCATTAATTTTTTGCAGAAAACTGTAATCATAATTAAACCCAGCATTCTTGCTTTAATATCTGCCTGCCATATGAGCTTCTCCCTGTTGAATCTGCTCATCATCATCATCTTCATCATCAGTGCAGAAGCCGACTTTACATCAGTGAGATGGATTTATGACTGAACAAACGTCATCTACGTCTTTTTTTATCAACTGTGTGGGTAACAATACATAAAAAACAAGTTTTTCTCCGACAACTTGGATGTGAAAAATCTACGGTTGTTAAAGCTTCGATCTTGCGACGTGCAGCGGGGAGTCGGAGGGGATTATCCCGACGTAACTTTTCTACAGCGGGAGGGGGAAAATTTGAGTGTTTATTCTTTCTTTACATTTTAAAACGCTATATTTCTTCATTATATTTTGAACTGTGCTGCAGGTGCGATGACGTAACCGACGATATGACGGTAGAGGGTAAATTTCTACCGTAAGCCAGCTTCATACCGTTTCTACCGTCTACTGCATACTGCGCAGCCCTAACTCATGCTGCTGCTTTTATCGTTGAATTATATTAAGATTAAACATGAAATAATAGTAAAAAAAATGAGATACAGTATTTAGATTAGATTTCAGCACACATATAGGTTTGAACATTTTATAAGACCATACATACATACTCAAACTGAATCAACTTATGAAATGTCCCATGAGCTTTTGCTGCCCTCCTACCAGTGAGACGTACCTGGAACACCTCTAAAGGGAGGCGTCCAAGAGGCATCCTAATCAGATGCTCGAACCACATCAACTGACTCCTTTCGATGTGGAGGAGAAGCCACTCTACTCTGGTCACCCTACGAAGAAACCTCATTTTTGCCGCTTGTATCCGGGATCTCGTTCTTTTGGTCATAATCCATGCCTCGTGAACAGGGGCGGGGTGGGTTTGAAATTCAGCCCGGGAGTTTGCACTGCAAAAAATGTCAGTCTAACCACGTTTTAAAACCTTATATCCAGCCAAAAAATATTTTTGATCTTGTTTTGAGACTGATTTACTAAACAAGAACTGATTGTGTCAGAATATTAATCTTGTTTTTAAAATGTATAAGATTATTTGTCTTGTTAGCCTGAAAATTTGACTCAAATTAGGTCAAAAGATTTCTGCCAATGGAGTAAGAAAATTTTACTTGGTAAGATTCTTGAAATACTTGATTTGACTCAGTTTTTTTTTATTTCAAGAATCTTACCAAGTAAAATTTTCTTACTCCATTGGCAGAAATTTTTTGACCTAATTTGAGTCAAAATTTCAGGCTAACAAAAAATAATCTTACACATTCTGAAAACAAGATTTTTTTAATTTTTTTATGGGACGTGGAAGCTTTTTTTCTTCCCCCTCGAACAATTGGTTGCACCATTGCGACCGGACATTTTTTGTTGTTGTACCATTAGGAAATCAGGTCACATTTGCAACCAAAATTGGTCACACTCTACAGCCGTGAGTGATCAGACTCACTGCAATGTAATTTTCTTGAGCAAAAAAAGTTATATTAATCTAGAAACATAACAAGACAACAGACTATTTCCTGAAATATGTCTAAATGAAATGTATCTTTTTCTGGTCAGTAAGTATGGATTGATTTTAATTTTAGTTGATAAAGCAGATTAAAGATTTCTCTACATTTAGTGAAACATTTCTGCTAGACTTAGTTTAATGTTCTGTGAGCCCTGAACACATTGAGAAACACATCTGGATGATAGAACATGTAGACAGTGTTTGCTAACCTGTACTCCTGCTGCTCGGTCCTGTGTCATCACTGTCTTCTCCGACTTTGGTCCCGCCATCATGGAAAGGTTTTGTTAATTTGGCGCATATTGCACTAACCTCGCATGGGCAGTGCTGCTGCGCTGTTCAGCAGCCCCACCGCCCACATGGCCGTTGAGCCTCAGCAGCGTTTAATGGGGTTGATAAAAACAAACAAACAAAAAAAACATATTGGCCGATCTGGTCTGGAACTGCCGTTCGGGAATCCTCTCAAACATCTCTATCACCACCACGCCCCATAGATGAGGGTTGGAATGAGGACAGACCATTAAATCAAGAGCTTCACCTTTTGACTCTGTCTTCACCATGACTGACCGAAGTAACACCCTCATTACTGAGGACAAGGCCCCAATCCATCAATCTATCTTCCGCTCCATCCTACCATCACTCGTGAACATTACACTTAAACTCCTCTACTTGAGGCAGAGACTCTCCCCCAACCCGGAGGGTGCAATCCACAATTTTCCAGTACAAAACCATGGACTCAGACTTAGAGGAACTGACCTTCATCCCAACCACTTCACACTCAGCTGCAAACCATCCCAGTGCTCGCTGAAGGTTTTGGTCCGAAGACACCAACAGAACATCATCTGCATACAGCATAGATAATACCCTGTGGTTCCCAAACCAGACACCCTCCTCTCCACGACTGCGCCTTGAGATTCTGTCCATAAACACTACAAACAGGATCGGAGACCAGGGACAGCCCTGGAAGAGTCCAACATGCACTGAGAACAAGCTCCACTTTGTGCCAAGAATGCGAACGCAGCTCCTGCTTTGGTAGTATAGGGACTGGATTGCTCTTAGTAGCAACCCAGACACCCCATACTCCCGAATCACCCCCCAAAGTAAGTCTTGAGGAATACGGTCATAAGCTTTCTACAACACACATGTAGACCAGAGAAGCAAACTCCCATGACCCCCTTAGCAACTCTGCAAGGGTAAAGATCTGGTCCACTGTTCCACGTCCAGGATAAAAGCCACACTGCTCCTCCTGAATCCGGGGTTTGACAATCGATCGGAGCCTCCCTTCCAACACCCTGGAGTAAACTTTCCTGGGAAAGTGTGGGAGGTGTGATCCCATGATAGTCAGAACACACTCTCTGGATTCAGGAGATCCTCAAAGTGTTCCTTCACCGCACAACAATATCCTCAGTCCTGGTCAGCATTTCCCCTTCCAAGCCAAATACAGTATGGGTCAGGGAACACTTTCCTTTTCTGAGTCGGCCAACTGTTTGCAAGAACCTCCTCGAGGCCAATCGAAAGTCCTTCTCTATGGCCTCTCCGAATTCCTCCCATATCCAAGTTTTTGCATCTGCAACCCTCTTTGCCACCCTGTACCTGTGAGCTACTTCAGGAGTCCTCCGGGAAAGCCAAATCCGGAAGGCCTCCTACTTGAAGCTCACAGCCTCTATCATTGCTGACGTCCACCAGCGTGTTCTTTGGTTGCCACCGCGACAGGCACAGATGACCTTCAGGCCACAGCTCCTGGAAGCCACATCTGCAATGAAGGCCCTGAACATGGCCCATTCAGATTCCATGCCCCCAACCTCCACTGGGACATGTGAAAAACTCTCCCGGAGTTGGGAATTGAAGATCACAGGGACAGGGGGCTCTGCCAAATGTTCCCAGTTCACCCTCACTATACATTTGGGTTTACCAGGTTTGTCCGGCAGCCTCCCCCCACCACTGAATCCAACTTACCACCAGGTGGTGATTAGTTGACAGCTCTGCCCCTCCCTTCACTTGAGTGTCCAAGACAGAGGGCCGCAGATCCGAAGACACAATTACAAATCGATCATCAACCACTGGCCTAAGGTGGCCTGGTACCAAGTACACTTATGGACCACCCTATGCTCAAACATAGTATTCGTTATGGACAACCCGTGCTTGGCACAGAAGTCCAATAAAAGAACACCGTTCTGGTGAGGCCTTCCAAATCACCCCCTTCCAGATAACTTTGTTGTTGCCCACATGGGCATTAAAGTTACCCAGCAGAACAAGGGAGTCCCCAAATGGCACCCCTTCCAGGACACCATCCAAGGACTCCAAAAAGGCCAGGTAATCTGATGTTTGTTGCATAAGCACAAACAACAGTCAGAACCTTCCCTCCTGCAGCACAAAGCCCCAGAGAGGCAACCCTCTTGTCCACCGGAGTAAACCCCAACACCGAGGCACACAGCCAGGGGCTTATGAGTATCCCCACACCCACCCATCGCCTCTCTCACTGGGAAACTCCAGAGTAGGAGAGAGTCCAGCCTGTCTCCAAGAGTTGGGTTCTAGAGTCCAAGCTGTGAGTTGAGGTGAGCACATTTATATCTAGCTGTCAACCTCACCTACAAGCTCTGGCTCCTTACCCACAAGTGAGGTCATGTTCAATGTCCGAGCCCCAGGAGCCAAGGCTCGACTACCAGGCGCTCACCGGCTCCCTCCCTCCCTGGGCCTGGCTCCAGTGAGGTGCCCAGGTTTCCCTATTCTGGGTGAGGTTTCCTGGTGTGTGTGATGTTTCCTCTTTAATGATTCTGAATAGCTCTTTGTCTGGCCTCTCCTCCAAGGCCTGTTTGCCATGGGAGACCCTACCAGGGGCTAATGCCCCATCATAGCCCCCGGGATCATGGGGGTACTCAAAACCTTCCACCTATGGCTGGGCGATATGGACAAAAAAAATATCTCGATAATTTTTTTTCATTTGCCAATATCGATAATCTGACAATGTCTGTCTTTCTTAAAAAACAAAACAAAACCAAAATATGCTGTCAAACTCTGCTTGCTTACTAGGACATCTATGGATATGATAAACTACAAAAACATTTGAAACACGGCCTTTGCACGAGGAGCTTGGTCACACGTGCAAAGTTGGACATTTCTGTTGGGTAACGGTGCTTTGAGCACAAATATTTAATATAAAGTTAGGTTTTAGAGACCAAAGTTCCAGTAGTGAAGTGAGGGAGGAGAGGAGAGGTTTACTAACTCAGGAGGACTTCTGCTCCTGCTCTCATTGGATAAAAGAGCTCTGGGGTTTGTTAGGTTTGTTGAAAGTAGCATCCTGTTTGGAGCAGACTAAGTGGCTTTAACAAGACCGCAATAAAAAACAACCAGAGTTCTCTCCTCCTCCCTTACAGATGATGGAAATCCGTCCTGGCCACGGTTAAAAATCAGTTTTGGCGACAGAGAATTTTAATCCCCGTGGTTTTGGCTGCCACAAGTACAAGGCTGAATTCTGCCTGCTGTTTAGTTCAGTTGCCACCGACCCAATCATGTGACTGAATCCTGCCCGCTGATTGGCTCAAATGCCGCCGACCACAGTCACATGACTGAATCCTGCCCGCTGATTGGCCTTCACCCCATTTCTCGTCTTTTTGACACAGTATGAAAACTCGATAATGAAAAATTTCATATCTTCAAAACAACATATTTGATAAAATCGTCTGCAATATATATCGCCCATCTTTACCTCCACTACGTTAAGGTGGCGATCCTGCAGAGGGAGTATTTGCATTCTGAATTTGGCTCGCAGCCCTCAAATAGATTTTCATTTTGGCCCTTTCTGAAAAAAAGTTTGGGCACCCCTGATCTAAGTTATCTTCCTGCACCCTATAACGACGATAACTTGAATGTTAGTTATCCTCGTATTGGTTACTGCTACTGTGTAGACATTGGGTATGAGTCAGATAAGTAAAAATACAATGATCTAACCCAACATAAAATTAAATGAGCCAAACAAACTACACAGTGTGCTTACTGCTGTTTTTTGTTTTCATTTCTTGCATTGTATATTAGTTCTAAACTAAACTAAATAAATAAATTAACAATTATTGATGGCCATTTTAAGTATTTGCCAATACATCTACCATTTTGTTTTTGACATCTAAAGAAAAGGTGGAAAGCAAAAGCTGAGAATTTACAGCTCGAGTACAAGCAGAACCACAGCCAGCCTGAGGAGGGTCTTTTTTCATCCTTTCATTCATTTTCTTTGCTTGTAATCCACACAGGGTACAGAACAACAACAACAACAACAACAACAACAACAAAAACAAAGTTCAAGCTGAGGGAAAAATGCAAGTGGTTTGAGAGAGTACACTTACCATTTTGGACTCTGATTCAGTAAAATTACTGGAACATAACACTTGAGGTTTCTGATTTCATTGCAGGCTCATAAAACAAGTTGCATTGAAAAAGAAAAACATGATTCAAAAGTGTCACAGAATCTAACAACTGAAGGTTATAATTATTAAAAACACTTTTTTCTTTTTCTTCTTCTTTTGTTTGTGTTTACCCAGGCGGCTCAGGAAAGCACCGATCCAAAGAGCCAAAAAAGAAGAACAAGCAGAGGCTGCGGTTCCGGGCCCAGAATCAGCACAGCGACCACTTGGCCTCCGCTCGCTCCAGCCAGTGAGAACTCAAACAACCCGTGAATAAAGAATCAACGCAAAGCTGCTAGCCGCTGCTGCACCCATCTGACTGACGGGTTCAACAAACCCTCCACTACACCCCCTCCTGCCTCTCAGCCCTCTCCCACCTACTTTCACTTAGCCCCACAGGGCACAGCCTCATGTCCATGCCCTTTCAAAAGTATGTGCTGTGTATTGTGCGATATTGGTACCAACATGAAAATGCACGCTCTGCCTCTCACTGCTTCTCTGCCTGTTGATGTGACCAGCCAGGTGACTCCCAGCCCTGACACTTGTCTTGTGGATCTTTATAGTTGACACAACTGAACCCATTTCCCGTCATTTCCATCATTAAGCATACAGGGTGATAGGAGGAGGGGCAAGAGGTAACTGAGGTAACATGGAGGCAGGAGAGCCAGGAAGGACGGAGACAGGTGAGGAAGTCTAAGACTTGACAAGCTGTACCACTCAAGAAAAGATGCTCGAGGATGAAGAAGCAAAGAAGACTCGTTTGAAGCAAACAAATGGACAAGAAAATGGCATCTTAAACTAAGAGACTGGTTTTTGTTCTTATATTTATATCTCAGCTACCCTCACTTTCCCTAATTAATTAGACACCATGTTGCCATGTGTGGCCTTTTCGTTCTGTATATTTTTCAGAGTAATATTAAAGAAATTACCATGCATAGTTGCAAAGTATTTTATTCTCAGCACAAACTGTTTACGTTCAGACCGCTTAAGGATGTTACTGTATAGTGTCAATTTAAAAAAACAAAAGAGAACATTTAGTTGTTTGACTAGCATGGCAACAGACTTGTGTACATAGTTGACCTAATTATAAAAGCTTATTACTGTATTTTCAGTATTGAGTTGTTCACCGGTCTAAATGTTTTAGAAATCAAAGATATAGTTGTAATACAAGCTACAGAACAAAATAATTAAAAAAAGTAATTATAATAAACTTAGCCACCTCATAGGTATTTTATTCATATTATATATATTTGATTTATTTATTTATTCTCTTTTGTATTTTCTATTTTTGTTTGGTTTGTCTTTGTCTCATACTGTTATTTTTGTGCTGAGATATTCTTTGACTTCCTTATAACAGTGCATATCTTTAAGATGTTGAGAAAAGATTACGTCTGTCAAACAAGTGTTGTAGCCTATTACATTCATTCAACCTCATCTACTGATTTTGATGCTTTAAAGAGGATAAAATAAATAGTTAAACTATGCTTTGATGTATTCTATGTTTATTAATTAGGCTCCAGCAAATGTATGGTCATAGGACTGCATATGTGTATGTTGTGTTTAATTAAATCTGCATTTCATGTGACTGTATGATAAAACCTTTCATTATTGTCTGTGGCTATAATATATGTGGCTAAACTCCGAAACTGTTGTATCCTTGTCTCACTTTTGATTACATTCATGTGATTCAAAGAAACATTTGGGAAACCCATTATGTAGCATTATGACACAACTATAACCTCCAACCAAAGGACTGGATATGGTCCATTGAACCTAACAGCATGACGGTAATGTTAATGATTTATAATTTACAGTGACGTATCCTGGTGAATACTAGAAAACCAGTACATGTTTCTGGCATGGTGGTCATGTATGGTTCATGGCTCTTCCATCATCAGCATTGTATGGTAAATGTTTCTCACGTGCTTGGGTGTGGTACTTGTCTTTCAACATTTAACACCTAACTGATCACCCCCTCACTGAAATCATACTTATTCATTTTTACAAACATCAAATAAATACCAGTTTTTTGTATGCTAACTCTGCTTAGTTCAGGGATGAGAAGAAAATGCTTTAAAAGCAAGTCATGGCTAATTTAGTCCAGAATCCAAGCTAATCACTGTCTCAAAACAGGAGAAAAAGAAGTACAAATCAGACAGCTTTTAGATGCACAGTAGCTGATGAATCGCATTATGTCACAAACTGGCCTAGAAGAAGGAAACCAGTCTTTATCCAATGGTTACCTCCCATAAATCACATACATATTTCTATAAGGTGCACGATATACTGAAAATATATTCTTTATGTGCTTCATGTTCATATTGTGGACTGTGAGTTTTCTTTTTGATGTTCCCCTCTGTGGGGGTCACCACAGCAAGCAAACTTACACAAGAGATTTGGCAGCTTGGCAGAATTTTAGAGACAGAGTGCTGCGTCATTGGTACTTAAATCGGTACCAGACACCTAAAGTCATATTCTGATGCTCGGAGCAACAATAGTGCATCTATCAACAACAGCATGATAAGTCCTTCCCCTGGCAGTACACACACACAGTGATCATGTATAATATGTGCAGCTGTGGGGAGCAGTCCTGTATTTGGTGGGTTGCTGGTCCAATCTCCCCCTTTGGCCTGTCTCAGTCATTAGTGTTGCAAAAATTCCTAATAATATATGTGATAAGGAGCTCAAAAGTAAGTATATTGTGTAAGATTGAAGAATATGTTTTGGCAGCAATACTCTGGTCAGGAGTGGGCACTTTCCACTGTTATTTTTAGTTTTTTGGTATTCGTGAAAGAGAAAAGACGTTTTTTGTGTGTGGCTCAGTTTGTATTAGACGGCGACCGGAGCAGTGGATTTAAAAAAGTTTGTATGGCCAGTAATTCCTGAGTTAAGCAATTATTAAATCACCAGCTCTTCAGCATCTCAGTGCCTCCGTGTTTTATGTGTCTCGCCCATCATGGTCATGAGAGGGAGTTAACTCCAAAGACAAGATCCACTTCGGCCCTGGAGGAAATATCTCCTGTGTTTTCCGACTACGGTCAGAAAACAGAAGCAGGAAAGGTTAACACTGGCGACCATGAAGGGACCTGACTGGATACCCACTCACGTTATAACACGAATGGCGAGCACTGAGATTAATGATAAAAGCGGCTAGCAATAAAGCCAAGTGACTGTGTGTTAGGCCGTTCCTAGCTACTGCAAGATGGACGCCGCCCACCACCCACGTGACAACTATGGATTTGAAAGTAAGTACTCTAAAGCGAGGTACCCACCAAATGTGTTTTGAACAGCAAATATGCTCGTACCGCCTCAAGTTGGCCGCACACACAGACATTTGGTGTGAACGCAGCAGCAGTATGCGCGTCTGAAGAGGGAGGGGCGTCTTGTTTTTTTTCCTGTCTGTCTTTAATGATGAGTGAAATAAAGTTAAAATAAAGAAAATGGCTTTGCTTTATTTACTAAAGAGCAAGCAATCGTTGCACTCGTCAGATAATTAATTCACCAGATGATTTAGAGGCAGTTTGTTTGGTTAGTTTCATCACTCCAGGAGCTGCGAGCTGACAGACTTTTTTTTTTGGTCCCGAGCCCACTGCGGTCAGTTTAAGGAGCTGCTGATCCATAGAACACCAACTACAGACGGTCCATTTCAGGTAAAGAACTCCTGTCCGTCTGTTTCGGATTCACGGGAAACCGTCACGTGTAAAAACCATTCTCTTTGATTGGTTGATGCTACGCGTCGAGCAGCCAAAGTTTAATTTGTTGAACTCCAGCAGCGGCTGCTTTGGATGTGCCGCATGCACGGAAAATGCTCTGCCACATCCTACCGCTACCTTGCGCGCTGCTTTGCGCTGGCAAAATGAGCCGCACTACACTGCACTGCTCCTAGATGCGCATCCACTATAGACTTTGCATGTAGACTGGCTGCTTTGGCTGCTCAAAACACATTTGGTGGATACCTGGCTTAACCCATTTATGTCATAAGTTAACTGGGGACAAAGAGTGTATTGAAGCACATGTGACTGTAGGGAAATGTGAACAATATAACTCTTTTCAGTGTTATAGAAGCTGTGTTAGCACACATGCTAATGTTTATATCACACCACTCTCGCTCAGCCATGGTCTAACTCCACGAACCCATTTGTTGATGCTGAATATCAAAGTTATGCTCATGGGGGGAATACAGACAACGGTGAAAGATCCTGACTCCAACCAGTTTTTTCCTATTCATAAGCAGAGCTTTGTACACAGGACCCCAGCCCCATTTAACCCCGTGGCATATACCGCCGTACTCCTCCATATGGCCTGAAAGAAACTATAAGCTACCAGCAAACCGCTCAATCTCAGCCCAGTTCAAAATTGGATAAAACCCGCTTGGTGCTACCACAGGTTTTATCTGACAGGGAGAAAGAGGGAGACCTGAGAGAGCGAGTCACCACTATACGTCTGGGCCAGTACGACGGTACCCCACCGTGGAGAGAATATATATATAAA
>JAUBOC010000050.1:16249912-16265736 GCA_032275365.1 Anablepsoides cearensis | reverse complement strand
AATGTCATGGGCTACGATAAAGTAGACCGGAAGTAGACCGGAAGTATATGGCACTGGTAACCCACTAAGGGGCACTGGCGGAACAGTCTGAACCCATTCTATGGGACTTATAACCGCTAATAACGTCCATTTAATGGACTGATAACATCCAAACCGGCTGCTATTACTGCAGTTTGACCTCTACATGTGCTCCACATGATAATAAACATTCAAAATATTTCATGGCTACCAACGTGAGGGCGATAGGTTAGTCATTCAGACAGGTGATTTTTTATTATTATTAAACCTTTATTTAACAAGGTAGATCTCATTGAGATTAAAAATCTATATTTCAAGAGAGACCTGAACGGCAGCAGCACACAAACATTACCAAATTCAAAACTACAGATATTAAAACTACAATCAAATACATAATGATAAATAAATAAAAACAAGAAACACCCAAAGAAGGTAAGATATGACTAAAACTGAGAACAAAATCAGTTAAGATATTTACAATCAATTGTCTCATGTACAAACAGTTTAAGAATGGCCATATAAAAGTTAAAAGAGACCAACTCCTTTTTACAGCAAATTCCAGTCTGAGGGAGCAGCAAAGTAGAAGGAACTTTTGCCTTAATCATTGTGAACCTCAGGTACAGGTAATAAGATGAACTCACCCGAGCGCAGAAAATGACCTCCTGAGATTTTTTAAATGATGAAGGACAGAAGGGAAGGGAGAAGTAAACCCAAGATTGCTTTGTAAACTAGATTATGCCAATGAACTGCAGGCGGATAAGGCAGTCCATCCAATGCTGATATACAGATGACAGTGGTGGGTAAGGGTAAGACCAGTGATAAAATGATAGATCCATGATATACAGAGTTCTACAAATGCAACCATTAAGAAGATGCATGCATATAATATAAATCACATCTCCATTATCTAAGATGGGTAAAATGTGGCAGCAACAAGACATTTTCTAGCCTTAAAAGGACAAGCTCTAATTCCAAAATAAAACCCCAACTTCATCTTTAACTTTTGTTCTCCACATTCAACAACTGGTAAAAAAAAGCTAGACATTCAATAATAATAAAACCTAAGTATTTTTACTGAAATACTATATAATTTTACTATATGGCAATCTGACAATCTGACAGCCTTGAAATGTGATGGGCGGAAATAGCTGTGGTTTAAACTTTTGTTTATTGTTAAAAAAACATTACTTCTCAGAATTCAAAACAAATTTTAGATCACATAAATTTGACTGAACCACATTAAAAGCTTGTCTTTCAAAAGGACTTTGTACTGAGTTAGCTGCACAAGACAAGACAGTGTCATCTACATAAAAATGAGGATTGGGCACAATGTTATCTAAACTGTTAATATAGATTATAAAAAGAAGCGGACCTAGGATATAGTCTTGGGGAACACTTGAATATTTAAAGAGGAAGAAACCATTTGACTGCTTGCTGAGAGAGTCCAATGCCAGAGGCTTCTTAACAATATTTCATGATCAACTGTATCAAAGGCTTTTGATAAATCAAAAAATAGGGCTACACAATGTTGCTTTTTATCTACAAAAACAAAAACATCATTAAATACTTTTAAAGTTGCTGTGCAATGCTCTAATGCCAGATTGTGAGTTAGTTAAAATATTATTAGAGGCTAAAATGTATTTCAGTTGTTCACTGACTCTAGAACTTTGGCCAATACAGACAGCTTAGAAATGGGCCTGTCGTTATTCAAATCAGTCAGGTCCCCGCCTTTAAAGAGTGGAAGTTCAAAGGCAGACTTCCAAACTAACGGGATTTGACCTGAACAAAGGGAAATATTAAAATATATGTCAGAGGGGACGAAATAAAATCAACGGCCTGTTTTAAGAAAATGCATCCAGATGATCTGGACCTGCTGTATTTTTTAGAGTCTAAACCTTTGATTGCATTATTGTACCTGTGAAACTGTTAGGAGGGAAAAAAAAATGGTTGCGCCACAGATTGTCAGAACTGATGGAGAAGAAAGAATTTTGTGGAGTACTAAGAGATTCAAAAATAGCAATAAAATGCTTGTCAAAGCAATCAAGCATCTCCAACCTGTCAGAGATAATATGAGAATGTTGCATAATACAAGTTGGGAACTCTGGGTCATTTAAATCTCCATTTACAGATTTGATGGCGATCCAAAACTTCTCAGGAATATTTAGGTTTCTTGATGTTTTGGACAAAAAATATTAGGCTTTTGCATTCCTTAGTTTTCCTAAGCTGAGCCAATCAGAGTTAGAATCAGATTTCATTGGCTTTTGCCCATGCTAAATTACACTCATGAAGCATATTTGAGAGTTGAAGTGTAAACCAAGCACTATTTCTACTTCTTACCCTATTTTTTTAAATAGAGCAGGTTTATTTACTAATCTAGAGAAGCTATCATGAGAGAAGTTCTAATCATGTTCAATGCCAGGGATTGCATAGATTCTGTCCCAGTTGAAATGATACAGATCATGAACGAAACCTTGTTCAGAAAAATGTTTCATGTCACATTTTAGGATAATACGAGGTTCAGATTTAAGAATTGTGTCATTTCTTATTGTAGCGACTTTAATCTTCTTTGGCTGCAGGACAATGCTAGTGTTTTTTCCAGCTCTGGGTGACATATTGTTTAACACACCCAAGAGAACACAGGAGCTAGCTGTGCTCAACCAAACTTCAGAACAGCTTATGACACTTCATCGGGCCCTGCAGCTATCCCTACATTTAGTTTACAGAATATCTTCTCAACAGAGGTGTCCATCAAGTCAGAGATGGGAGAATGGAGGTGAAGAGGTGCATGAATAAAAGGAGCAGAGAGATGTAGCAGGGGAGAGGTTTGGACTGAAACCATTGGAGTTTAGTATCTGACAATGACCATGGCTCAGTGCCAGTGGTGGAAGTACTAACACATACAGTATATACCAGTTTATGCTTGGAATTAAAGCAGAACACATTATATTTGTGTCACAATAATCCAGCTGTATTAAAACTATGGCTCAGAGTGGATGCTGTGTCTTGTATGGATTTGTTTTTCTGAAGAAACAGGATCACTTCATTAGAGGGGTAACAAGGAAAGTGAGTGTTTATGATTCCAATTACCACCTCTGCTTTTAGTGCCTACTTTAATCATAGCCATATCCTTTTTACTTTCTCCAGATTCCATAGCATCCACTGCACACGCGCATTAATTTTTTTTAAAGATATTGTTAAAAAAAGTCATGATAAAAAGTTACATTTGTCTGTTTAAGGCATTCTTTCACTGTTTCATTAAATATGACTATTTTATTTATTTATTTGAAAAAAAAAAATTCTCCCAAATAGGAATAAGTTGTCGAGCTGCTCAACAGTAGAATAATCTGTGGCACATAACCTTTCACCATGATGATCATCATTATAGTTAATCACCATTCATTTCCAGTTTCACAACAGCCCACAAGATCAAACAGATGAGTATTTTGAGCATTTTTCTATGGCATGGGCTGGAACAACATTTTGGAGTAATTGAAACAGTATGCGGCATATCAACACTCCCAAGTTACTGAACCATCACCGCAGTCTGCACTCATTGTGAAAATGATGTGAGCCTGTTTTGTTTTTGTTTTTTGCTACCACAGTAAGCGGCACTGCAGCAACCTCAGCCATGTGATACACCAGCAACACCATCTGGTGGGCATTGCATGTAAACTCACCCACCAGCTGCTGTCAATTAAGCAGGGTCAACCCCAGTTCACAGGGACCTGTGGTAAACAATAACCGATCCATCCGTCCATCCATTCATCCATCCATCATCTTCCACTTCATCCAAAGTCGGGTCATTAGGGCAGCAGCTTGAGCAGGGAGGCCCAGACCTCATTTCCCCAGCCACTCCTTCCAGCTCTTCTGGGAAGACTCCAAGGCGTTCTCAGGCCAGCCAAGAAACATAGTCCTCAGTCTTCCTTTGGGTCTCCTCTCAGTTGGACTTGCCTGAAGCACCTCCCTGGGGAGGTGTCCAAGAGGCATCCTTACAGTGGCTCCACTCTGAGTCTCTCCCAGATAACTGAACTTCTTACTCTAAGGGAGAGTCCAGCTACCCTACGGAGAAAACTAATTTCGACCACTTGTATCCGCAATTTTGTTCTTTCGGTCACTACTCAAAATTTGTGACCATGGGTAAGGGTAGGAACGTAGACTGATCAGTAAACACTGAGCTTTGCCTTACAGCTCAGTTCTCTCTTCACCACAACAGACCAGTACAGAGTCCGCAAAACTGCAGAAGCCGCACCAATTCTATCAATCCCATGCTCCATTCTTCCCTCACTTGTGAACAAGACCCCAAGATACTTAAACTCCTCCACTTGAGGCAGAAATTCACCCTCAACTAGGAAGGAGCAATCCACCCTTTTCTGACTGGGGACCATGGTCTCAGATTGGGAGGTGCTGATCCTCATCCCACAAAACAACAACAATCAATCATGTTTCCTTAAAATCATCAGCAATACATCAATATTACATTACAGTTTTCACTAGAACACTGTCTCTGAGATTGGAGGAACAGAACAGGAGAAGACTTGAGGGTTGCCACAGTCACTTAAACCTTCAGTGACACATGACCCCCAAATGCTCTCTCTGTTACAACCAGCATTTTTCATTGTGGTTGTTTTCCTTAATACAACATTTTCTACATTTGACACATCTTCAGTTCCAGTTTTCCTATTTTCTTGCTCCTTTTTATGTTGCACATGACAGCAACAAAGACTTTAACACTTGGACTGTGAGATGTGACAGTTAAAAAAATACTGTGGTTCATTAAAGACATCCTGTTGGCTTATAGAAGGAGAAAAACAATCTCAAACCAGCCAAGTGCTGCTCTGGTCTGCCCTCTTAACCCACATTGGCAAGACCACCATGTCGCTAAAACTGGAAATAAAAAGAGAAGCGTGGTCAACCAAACACACGATACCACTTCCATTTGCCCCCCCCTCAACATTTAATAGCTGTTACACCAAGGCAGTCCTAAATGAGGCATATGGTGCTCTGTGATGTTTACTGTCACGTTTGTAGTGGCACAACTGTCACAGCATCTTCAAATAATGATGAAACAAAGCCTTATTTTACACGCTACATTTTTATTTAATAATGTGTTGTCAGAATGAGGAAACATGTATCTAAAAGGGATTAAAACCAGCTTTGGTTTGGGTAAGACATTATGAAATGAGCAAAAAAATAAATAATTAACTCCACCATTGCATCAAACTCAGGAAGGTGATAAATGAGATTAAGGCAAAAATTGCTGGTTACCTACAAAAAAAAAATACAAACAAAACAAGCAACAAAGGGAAAGGAGAATTACAACCCATCAACACTGTGTACCTTCCATATTGTGGACAGCTGACATCTGTTTAGAAAATTGTTGCTAAAATAGCTGAAAACAAAAACAATTTGTAAATTCATATTATGTATTCAAGCACACGTTTGTGTACAACAGTGAGGCGTTTTTATGCAAAAACAGAAATTAGTAGAACAATGACACATCTGTAAAAGCTGTGTGAGTAAATACTAGAAAGTATTAACATGAGTGCAGTTAAACAACTGGAATAAGTGTTTGTACAAGCTTGTGTTTGTGTGCAAGGGGGGCGGGGGTGCATGTGTGTGTGGTGCAGTACAGTAGCTGGGTATTCAAGGCTCCCATCCAAACAGCTGGTACCCATCTGTTTCTTCTTCTACTTTTGCGGCCTGTGGTTTATGGAGTGGAGCGAGGTGCACTGGCATGCGGTGTCTGGGTCCCGATTAGTTGTGGAGAGGAATGTGCTGTAGGAGTGTGCTTGGAAATGTGGTTTATCCATGTGTGTGTGTGTGTGTGTCTGTATGCTTGCATACTGCAAAACCCACGTGAGAATAAACATGTGCACAAGTGTCTTTAGTGATAATGATCTAATTCTAGATCCACTTAATATTTCTGACACACAAGCATTATCTCTAGAGTATCTCATCTTTATTTTTCCCATGATGCAGCCTGCTCCAAAAGTGAGTCATTGCGGAGATGTGATCAGTCTTTCCATTTGTCTATGCAACTCTTATAGACTGTATCCAATACTAAACCACTTTTATAACCTAAAGACTCTATTGGCGTGATTGCTCATTCAAAAAATGTGCTTTCCGTAACACAAACACATTAAGACCAACTAAAGTTCTATGATATTCTAAAATAACTTTAAAAAAAAGGATCAGAGTGGGCATTTCTGTTGGTGAAGTGAAATGGCTGGGAATATTCAGAGAATAAGAAATAGGAGATTCCCTGTTAATGTGGAAAAACTATACCAGTTTTTTTTATAAAATCAAGTTTCTACTGTTTTCTGTAATAAGACTGTTCTAAAAAAAATTGGTCAAATATTCAAACTTTTATGTAACTTAGTCTTAGTTTCAATAATGATATTTTAAATGCCACTAGAGGGCAGTGTTGCAGCAGATATCCATGATGTTACAGTTTTTCTTGCTGGATTTGACCCAATTAAAGAAACTGGGATCCACTCAGTTTTCATCATCACTAGCAGAGCAGAGTCCCCTTTTGCAAATGTGTTAAACATTTCTTATTTCCCTCACTCTTTTGCAAAAGAGTTAACACAGATGTCTTTCCAGCAGTCCAAACTCCATTTTTTTTTAGCTCTGGTAACCAAACAGAAACCACCTGTTCTTGACTATTAGAAGCTACCTACTTCAGTATGAAATCAAATAAGACCCTGTTTGTCACTCCTTCTCAAAACTCCTTCCTTAGAAGTCAGTCTGTAGGCCTTCAAATGTTCTTTACTGTCATAGTCTGTGTGTTTTGGTTTAATTATTTTCTATGGTTTTTGTGTTATTTATATTATCATTTTATTTAGCTCCTTGACTCTGTTTCTCTGTGCAACTTCTCTGTTTCACCCTCAGCCTGCTTCTCAGTAACTTTCCAGTCTCTCACCTCTCAGTTGTTTGCCATCAGCCCTGCTCCCTGGTGTTACCTCTTGTTCTTCTTCTTCTGTATGCTAGCATAGCATAATGCTTCCTTCCACTGGTCTTATAATCTTTTCCTAAATTCAGTATCGTGTAGAAACTTAATCACAGCTTTATCTATAAATAACGAGTTAGATCCTTCAGAAAATATTGTCTTGAAAGAAAACACTGTAAGCCCCAAATCTGAGGAAGTTTTAAATAGAATCTTTCTTTCACCTAAAGATCTAGGACATCTCATCAAGACATGTAACACATTTTCTGGTTCCCCACATGCAAAAAAAACCATCAAGATGTTCACTTATTACTTTTAAACAGTCTGCCAGTCCACAATGCCCCAGTCTGAGTGTTACCCTTTTCTCTCCCTCAGATTGTATTTAACTAATCTTTTGTCGCCACCTACCTGCTGGATCATTGCATGATTTCTAACTTTTGTTTTTGTTGATTTAATAAATCAGCTTTATTTTAGAGTTTCTTCTGTCTGCCTGCTCCTGGGTTCAACCCCATCAGACCTCGACCTTTTCAGAGGAGGTCCAAGTATAGACTGATTATAAATAGTGAGTATTTCTTATACTCTAATAGATTTTATTTTTATTTTTCTTAATTTCTTAATCTGTGATAGATTTTATTTTATTTTGGTTTACATTTACAGTACTGCCTGTAATAAAGTATTTCATTTTACAGCCACAGTTTGGAAAAATGTCATGAAATCAATAACATTTGCATCAAAGCATTTCTGATTATATATCCAATTCTTTGCACAACAGAACATTTAACACAGCCTGAGTAGAAAGAAAACAAAAGGCATAAAAGGGATGTAACAGGCTACAAAGACAAGCATTAGGGCACAGAGTGTTGTATTTTGGTGTCCATTATATAATGACTGATAGAAAGAGCTCAGACACTTGGTTGCAAGTTGTGTTGTTTGAAGGCAGCATTTGCTTTTGTTTCACATTTTAAATGTATTGTCCCAGTTAGAGCCTTTTGCAAAGAAAATCTATCACTTTGAACATCAGTGTCACTGTTTAGGCCTGTGTGTTCACTGTTTTAAAAATGTGGAGTTTGAGTGGACGACTGCATCAACCGAGACAAAAACTGGAAGGAAAACTATACATTTTCTCTGTCCATTCTGTTAAGTGAGCACAAATAGACTAGAATTCCAGACTGTAAGTTTCTCCATAAATCTATACACAAAAGAAAAACCTGGTGTATCCTGAAAAAGAAAAGTCCTTGAAAGTAATAGAAATTTAAAGCAACTCTAAAGACACACAGAACCAATGCAAAACAACTTCAAAGGGATTCAATAAAACAAGTCAAGATGCAAATTAGTATGCAAAAAGCCCAGATGGAAAGTCATTAGTGAACAAGATAATTCAAATATGCAACAAATTAAAAAGCTGGAATACATTCTTTCATTATCCTGCTCATGCATTGAAAGCCTTTGCAGATAAAATTGTGATCCAGTCACAGTTTTACATAGGATTATTATCTGCTTCTAATGCAGACATTGTAATTTTAGACTACTTTAGTAATTCCAGGCATACCTTCAAATATGATGTACTTTATGTCAGACAGACCAGTATTTTCTCAGCAAGGAATGGTGGTAATCTTGTAGAAATGGTGTGCATGTTTGTGACTATTAAAGAAGTTTATGAGAGTAAAAATTGGTTTTTCTCTTTAGTTTTCTTGTTCAGTTAAATCGACATCATGAGTGAGAGGTATCCTGGTTTGTGAGGGTGACTCTATTATACTTTGGTTGGTGTATAAATAAAATTGGTTGTTAAAATTTAACACTTTCACAAATGTTATTTTAAGACCAGCAAGTGTGGACACATATGGATACTTTGTTGGTGTTGAAATTAACGCTGACATTTCTGCTGTGTATGGAGTTAATGTTGTACATCACAATAATGTAATATTAGCAATGAATCATTGTAATTTCATAAGTCTTATAGAGTTACTGTTTTACACCACAGAAAGGTAATTTTAACACTAAAATGTACTTTTAAAACTCTTCTGGTGTTACTGTTTTACACCACAAATATAGTTTTAACACTAACTTAGTGTAATTTTATAACTCCTATGAAGTTGGATTTTTTTTTCATACATTTAACTCTTAGTTGGTGTTAATAATTTTAACACTTTTATAAGTGTTACTTTAACATAGTGGTTCCCATATAAACTCTGTACAAGTGTTAATTTTAACTCTGATAGTGTTAAATTTACACTTTCGAATTTGCTGTGTTTGTGTGTTTATTAAATCAACATACAGTGCAGTAACTATACACTGACGGGCCACTTTACCTGTACAACTGCTCAATAACGCAAATGTCGAATCAGCCAATCACATGGCTGATCTACCAATCACATCACTTGAATCTATGCCATGAAGGATTAAGGCAGTTGTGTAGCTAAAGAAACAATGAGCTGAAGTGCAACTGGATAAGCAGCCTTGAGTGTAGACTTCTCGATGGCTGTGTTTCTGGTAAAAGTGGTAAAAGTAGCTGTTTTATGTATATTTGTGACTTCTCACATTTAGCTTTGTGCAACGTGTTGTACTTGGTGACACATATAAATTTGCCTTAAAATTTTGTGAATAGAACCCCCCCCCCCAAAAAAAAAAAAAAAAATAATAATAATAATAATAATACATAAATTAATATAAATTAATATACTTTATATAAGAAATACCCAAAGCAGCTCTGCTGTAGAGTGGATATCCTAGCTGGGAGGAGACACAGGCACCAATGTTTTTTTTATATCTGTTGATTTTATAGCCTTCCCATTAATAAATTAGGCCTAGTAAATTAAAACTTCACCAATAGACTTTTTAAAAGTTATATTACATGCTTTGTGGTTTATTACCGTCTAAAGGTCGTAACAGACAGACAGACAGACAGACAGACAGGTGAACTAATCGATCAGGGAGTGAGTCAGTCAGACTCTGCAGCAGCAGACCCTGCTGGTGCAGTCACACCGTTAATTGCTCTGAATTTGTAAACAGCAGCAGCAGCTCCGCGCTGACGATCGATCTCTACTGCACTTAAATAATAGCAGGTGTGTATGTGTGTTGGAGAGGGGGGATGGGGGATATCGTTCGGTGACCTCAGATGTGTCGCCATGCCGGGTGGGAGTCGGTGATGCTGGGTGAGAAAGCCCGAAGCAGCGGACAGAAACCATCCAAATGACTGCGGATCGGAGCCTCCTCCTCCGGCCACGCTGCATTCCCTAAAAGGAGCGGCTGCTTCATCTGACACGGGCAGACACACGCGCGCACACACACACACACGCGCACTTTTACACACACACACGAGGGCCTGAAGCCATCGGAAATATTTTGCTTAGGTGTACCTTCCAGGACAGAGGAGAAACACCAGCATTCATGGCTGTTTGACACGCACTGACCGAGCTCTGCAGACAGGTAAGGTGCTCTGATACAGCAGCCAGGCATGAAGGGAAGTCAGAGAAAAATGCTGTCACACATTACTGAGTCATGTTTGCAGGGTGCATCGTAGCTATCAGGGCAGCAGGACTTTTTAAAAACCCGAAGGAATTGCCCCATTAGAGATGACTTGCTTTATTTTCCACTGACGTCCCAAACACAGCCCACTGTAGTGTGTGAGCCTGCAGTGCTGCAAATATGACTCAGTTGTTTACTGGTTTAAAACAAAGCTGTTCTTTTCTTGTCTGCTACTCTCTTCAATCAAATTATCATAATTACATTTTTATTACCTGCATACACGTAGTTTGGTGGAAATACAGCTTTGATGTTTGGTTCTGAGCACAAATGAATAGGGTAGAGTATTGTCTCAAGAGATTATTTTTGCTGCTATGCAGTGTTTAACGATATGCTGTCTTGGTATGGATAGAAATTTACTAGAATTTTTTTATTTTTAATTATTATTTATTTATTTTTTATTTATTTATTTTTTTTTTTGGGGGGGGGGTCACCTGCACACATGTACACCTGTACACCTGTATCTGTCTAATTAGGAAATATACTATAGACACAAATTAAGTGTTCAATTTACTTAACCAAACTGGTTCCACTAAACTAAGTTGAGTACAGTTGAGTAATTTACACATTTTATTTAAAAGACAATCTATAAATTGCTTTACATTTACTCAACTCTGTTTACAAATAAAAAAAATGGTAAAATTACAGATCCACAAAATGACTTTACTGTAACAAAGTAAATGTGCAATTACTGTACACCGAGTAAAAGACACACTGAGTAAAATAAGCAAAAATGTCACAAAGTTACAATCTTCAAACTGTTAAAGAATATTAAAAAAATTCTAAATTCTAAAATGATAAAAGATACCTGAGTTATACACATTCAATAGGTCAGGATTTCCAATGTTTTCTTTATATAGAAATTAATCTGATCTACATCACACTGCTACCAAAAACTAGTGTACAGTATTTACAATTGAGCCACATGTTTTAATATGTTTTGTGCATTTTTATTTTCCAGAGCTGCATGAGCAGTTGTAAACCTTTACGGAAAGAAGTTTTGTAGCTGAATAGTGTTTCACTGCTTATGCACGGACATTCTTATTTAATTATTGGACTTTAGATTACATTTTATGCTCCCTATACTTAATTAAAACCTGAATATTATTATAGCATGTTTTATAGTGACACAATCCAAATGTCCGCTGGATTGTCAGGATTTTCCTATATTCAAGTTGTTGATCTTTTTAAATTAGCAGAGTGTCCACAGATCAGCTTTGACAACAGCAGGTCATGTCTTAGTGCTGCTACAGTGTTAGGTTGCAGGTGTGTGCCCTGAGTTTATCTCTTACTGTGGGTGTGCCTCTGTCATATCAACTAGGGTAATATTTCATAACTCGCATGGTTGAGCTGTAAACATTGCATATAAATTCCAAAATATTGTTGGGTAGCTTACCTCACGGTGTCAGAGTTTATAGATGTATATCAGGAAGTAAAAGGAAAGTGACAGAACATGTCTCCTCTGTAGTCCATGCAACAAGTGCTGTTGACAGATCACTTTCACTAGTGCTGCTTTCCAAAAATAAGTAGGTAACCTGACCAAGGTGTCTTTTTACTTTGTCATATTTGAATATTCCTTTCCCTACATTTTAAAGGACATTTTATTTATGCTGCCTCAAATTTCCATTCAAGTGTTTCTACATTTCAGATGTTTAGTTTTCCCATAGATAATCACATAACATATCTTCTGTTGGACTGTAATGTGGAGTTTAAAGATCCAAACAGCCCATGCAGAGGAGATAATGTAATGGTTTTATAATGGCTTCTTAGATACTTCATGGCATTTTTACAATTATTTTTGCAGGAGCAAGTAAAGTTAGATGAGCCTCTGTTATCATGGTAATGTGGTTTCTCCCAGCAAGCAGCTCAACATGTTTGACAAAGTCCACAGTGTGTTTAGTCCTGCAATTTTGCATTTTATACCAAGTGTTTTGTATTATATCTTGATTTTCATTTCAGTGACAGTTAAATATTGGTCACTTAACAGTTGCAGAGGACAAATGTTGACACTGGATGGATTACTTACAGTCTTTTTTACCCATTGATTCTTGCTAATCAGGTTTGACAGTTGGTGAGTTAATAATTAGCTAGATATTTGGTTGTAGATTTGAAGAATAAACATTGCGGTATTTTCTGTCTCTGTGACTTTTTTGCTGTCCTTAAAACAGCTTTATTTTTATACACAGACTATTTCTTAGGTGGATCCCACTTCTGTACAAGTCACATGATCTTCATGAGGAATTCTTTAGGTTTTCTCAAGGTCTTACTAATTATTATTTTTTTATATTTGCATCTATTTTAGATCACTTATTTTTGTAGCATGACATCATGAGTGTGCTTGAAAAAAGTAAGCATCTAAAAGGCCTTAAAAACTATCACAACCGTATGTGAATTATATGTATTTAAGAAATGTGACCCATCACAATGAACCAAGCAATAGGTCTGAAAGTGGTAGGCAGATGTAGTGTTTTGGATAAAACATTTGCATTAATTGCATTTTGTGAAAATATAATGAATACACGTCTTATCATATCAATGTACACTGCCTGGCCAAAAAAAAAAAAATGTCACCACCAAAAAAAAAGAAAAAAGGTCACACACTCTAATATTTTAGGACCGCCTTTAGCTTTGATTACGGCACACCGTCTCTGTGGCATTGTTTGGATAAGCTTCAGCAATGTCACCGGATTTATTTACATTATTTTTTCACCAAGATCTTGCATTGATGGTAGAGTCTGACCACTGCGCAAACCTTCTCCAGCACTTCCCAAAGATTCTCAATGGACTCTGTGGAGCCAATCCATGTGTGAAAATGATGTCTCATGCTTCCTGAACCACTCTTTCACAATTCCAGCCCCATAAATCCTGGCATTGTCATCTTGGAATATGGCCGTGCCATCAGGGAAGAAACAATCCATTGGTCATTCAGTATATTCAGGTCAGCTGACCTCATTCTTTGAGCACATACTGTTGCTGAACCTAAGCCTGACCAACTGCAGCAACCCCACATAATAGCACTGCCCCCCCAGGCTTGTACAGTAGACCCTAGGCATGATGGGTGCATCACTTCACCTGCCTTTATTTTTACCCTGAGCACCCATCACTCTGGGGTCACAGGGTCAATTTGGACTCATCAGACCACATGACCTTGTTCCATTACTCCAGAGTCCAATATTTATGCTCACTCGAAAATTGAAGCCTTTTTCTCCGGTTAACTAATGATTTGACCCTTCTCAAACAGACTGACATCTTTTCCACGATCACAGGATGTGTCTTTCGACATGGTTGTTTAAGAAATGAGAAGCAGCACATTACACCAGCTGGGGTTAAATAACTTGATGCCAGCTGAAAGATCGCCCATGCAGCAATTATCCAATAGGAGGCTCATACCTATTTGCTTAGTTAAATCCAGGTGGTGACTTTTTTGGCCAGGGAGTGTAACATTTGAATGAACTTTCTGAGGTATTATCTTAAAGATTTTTTAAATCACTTTTTTAAGCATTAGCAACAAAAAATTTGATTTTGAGCAACAACACCTTACATTTTTTTTATATTTTCTCAGTGAGCTAGCAAAGCTTTTTTCTTTCCAGCTGAGAAAGCTTAATATCCAAATATTGTTTTATGTTTCCTCTTTAAAATGACACCAAAAATTCCTCACTAACATAACCTAAAAATAGGATTCAGACCAAACATTAAAGTATTGGTGATTAACAAGAATAATTAGGGCATATCTCTGAACCCACTCATGATATCAGGATGATCCAGGGATCAACGTGTAGCTTAAAAAACAGGAATATAAAAATGTGCTTGGTACATTTTTGACCAAATTTGACTGAAGTATTGCACTTTTTTAAAATTATCTCCAGTAGGTTGGTGATGGCGACTCAGAAGGACAGACGCAAGGATCGAACCCGGCTGGAGGACAACTGGGATGAAAAGTGTAGTGTCCCCTGTGCTGGAGACACTCTGCCTTGGAATCTGTCCAAACACCAGAGGGTCAAACGCTCCAAATCAGCCTCAGGGGAGGTCCTGGATCCAGCAGAGAGGGCTGTAATTCGTATCGCAGGTAGGACAATTAAACTGTGTACAAATGGTTTACATAGATTATTTTCCAACAAACATTTTACAAAAGGAATGGGATATATACTGTTAGAACGGTAGCAAGTGAGCATTATACTGCAGTCAGTCACATATAGTGATAATATTACTACTTACACAATTATTCATCACAGTCTAAGTTCCTTTAAACGATGCAGAAGCAGTGGCTCAAGTGATCCACACCTAAGATGCAGCAACACACGATTGGATCATGTATGCAAACAGTATGAATGAAGTCATGAGCTGAGAGCGCCATTCACGCAATTTCTAAGGAGCCCTGAAGAAAGACAGTTAAAAAAGCGATGTCTAACTTCTTAGGTAGGATTTTCTAAATTCTCACTAGAAATCAATTTTCAAACAATTTAGCATTATTTTTCAAAGAATTACAATAATACATACCTGCTATTTTATCTTTTGCTGCATATGCAATTTGAAAACTTGGTGGGTGTTGGACTTTAATAATAACAACACTCAGGAACAACAACACAAAAATGACAACTAACAGGCATTTATTGTGAAAGTCTCAAAAGTTGACTTTAATTGGGAACCAAATTGTTCACTCATTTGAAATAAGCCGTCCATCCATTATAACTTAACAGCTTCTTCCTTTCAGGGTCACAGGGGTCACTGCTGCCCATATCCAGCAGTCACTGTGTGAGGGGCGGGGTACATTCTGGACAGGTCGCAAGTCCTGTGCTGCACTGTGGGTGAACTACACCACTGAGTGTTATGTTCAGGGTCCTTACTATTGTACAATTTTTATTTTAACAGGAATTTCTGAAGGATAGCAAAACACCTGGATTTTGCTTTGGAAATGGGCAACATGTGACCCCCATGCTGCCATTTGAAGAGCTATAACTTTAAAAAAACAATCAGTAGACTTAGTACACTTACTGCATTAAACAATCTATTTATTATCAATATATTTTCTCAATGTAGATGTCTTCAAACACACAATCCATCCTCAGATGTAAGTGGACCCGGTTCACCATTATAATGGGATCAGAGAGAAACTCTTCCCCGAGTTCAAGTACAGAACCTGCTTTCTGAAACAAACCCCCACTCACCATCCACTGGCAATCATGAACTAAAACGCTGAACATTATTTGTGGATGCACTTGAAGGACCGTATTTATATAGCATGACAAAGCATAGCAAGTGGCGTTAGATCAAACCCTGTTTCCATCATGGGAGAAGAAGTGGAGGTGGTTGAGGAATATAAATACCTCGGTGTTCATCT
>JAUBOC010000050.1:16177538-16201709 GCA_032275365.1 Anablepsoides cearensis | reverse complement strand
TTATTGTTCTATTGTTTAAACACTTCTTTTAAAAAAAGTAATTTTTGGTTTTGTATTTTCATGAAGTCAGCCTTCCGGGGTCTGTAATGTTTGTGTCTCTGCGTGGCACAAAGGGTTCCTGCTGGCACTCCCAGCAGCCATTTTACACCCTGCTCACTAACCAGTGATGCTCCATTTTGTAACAGTCTCTTGTTACTGGTTACACAGTTGTGGTCAGACATTTGTATACACTTGTCATGTTACTTCTGACCGTTTAATTGATTAGCTGAACTGTTTTGTTCCCCAGGGTAGAATGGTTATAAGTTCGATGATTTTTAAAAGTTAGAGCTGGCTGGGCCGTTTATTGTGAATTTTCTCTAATTCACAAAGAAACAAAATTATACGAACAAGTGTAATAAACACAGTCATCTAAATCCTTTAAGTGGTGCTGATAGTTCTAGAATCTGTTTTATCTCGACTAGATTAAGGCAGGTTTTGTTAAATATTAAGCTTGAAAAACAAGCCAAGTGGCGTCTGGGAGAAAACATCTTATGATCGAAGATTGAACTGCTGGGTCACAGTGATGCAAAATATGGATGATTCAAGGTGAGGCTTTCAAACCTAAGGACACTGTACCAGCTGTCACACCTGATGGTAGTAGCCTCATGATGTGGCCCAAAGGGGATGAATTGATGCAAAATAAAGTCTGCCTTTAAGTTCATCAACATGACCTCAAATCAACAGCAAGTTGGTGTTCCTGCAGGGCAATGATCCCCAACTTGCATAAAAAGTGATTTCTGAATGAATAAAGCTAAAGCTATGTTAATGTTTTTGTTTTGCAAATATTGATTCCTCTTGAATGTTTTGCCTACAACAGGTTCTAAAAAGTTTGGACAGGGTCACTTTTACTACTGTCTGGTGTGTGTGTTCCACTGGCTTGACGAGCCAGTGAAGATAAAAGCTAACTGTTTAGCTCGTGTCTGTGATCTCCTGTCTCTTTAAATATGCTTTCATGCCTGAAGTAGTTTGGTGTTACTGTGGTTCCTCATTTGCTTGGCTAATACCAGTTTCAAATGAGCTCAATAATTTTAAACAGCTAAAAACCTTCTCTTCATCAACCAAAGGAGAAGAATGGAACAGGCAAAACCAAAGTAGCTGCTGGGTGTATTTTGAGTTTCTTGTTTCTTTGTTTTCTGTCTATCTCTACTTAGTTTCTTTGTCCACTCCTTCCTGCTTTGTGTACCCTTCGTCTGAATCTCTGGAACTGTAATTTGCTTGCTTTCATGAACAAAGAGTCCAGTGTGTATCTCTCTGCTAGCTGAGGCCAGAATAAAGCATGGGTGTCTTTAGATGTATGGGACATGGAGCAGGGTATCCAGGGCAGCAAAAAGGATGTGTCCAGCCTGGCATGGGCCTCAGATTTATAGTGTGGATGTTCTTCTGCATTTATAGGGTAGAGAATAAAAGATTCTTTTGTTCTTTTTTTCTTTCTTTCCACAAACACTTTCTCTGCCCTAAAAGTAGCCCTCCACTGTCATTCCGTTTTGTTTTTTTCTTTTGCCCAAACTTGAATGCTTTATCTACCCACTGGACAGGCAGTGGGTCTCATTCGGGTGAAAGGGAGTAGTAGCATTGAGGTGAAAGCAGAAAGACGAGCCACTCTGGCCTTTGCAGAAAATGTCTTTTCAAAGCAGCGTGGAGTGTGGAGATCTGCTTGGAGATCGGTTCTGGCTCAGCCCAAAGAAAGGTAAGGACATCAAAAAACAACAATGACAAAGGATTCAAATACATTAATCAATACCTCTATTTCTAAGAGATACATCAAAATTTCTTGAACTCTTGCACAACATCATTAAAACTTTTCTAACTCCTGAATTGTGAAATACCTCTGCTGAGTGAATCCTGGCTGCTGTTTTAGCTGAGCTGGCACGCAGCTTCTGCTTGACAGAGAACAAGAGAGCAGAAAGCTGGTTTGAATTTTCTGTCCACATCTTACTGCTGGGACTTGTTTACAGCCCAAACCTTTTCCTCATTGGTTGTTTGTGGAATTTACCACAAACGTCTGATTTCTATTATTGTCCATGTTAAAATAGAAAAAATAACAAATAGAAATCAGTTTTGTGTGCAGTGTTCTGAAAAAAAAAACCTGCATCTTTTGTTCTTTTATGTGTTGGATAATAGATTGAAATGTTCTCAGAAGCAGTTTGTTGTATTGCTGTTTGTGCTGACACTCAGTCTTCATCGACCTCTTCATGTGTGGGCTGCTGTCCAGTGTGGGGGCTGGAAAGTGCGTGTGCATGAACACACAAACATGCGAGTTAGAAAAACTCTTGGTGAGAAAGGAACAGACTTGACAAACTTTAAAGCCCCAGTTTGTTTTTGGTGTTGGGAGTCATTGCGTGTCGTTTCATTTCTTTCCACTCCAGAAAAGGGAGAACTTTGTGTGATTCGTGACGAGTAGAGTTGAGAACGTGAAGCAAGGACTTTCTTTTCCTTATAAAAGTTATAGAACGAAACGAAGTTATAAACGTTGCTACTTAGTGTGATGTATTTTCTCTTCAAGAAATGCTAGTTTCATTGTCTAGCAGCAGTATTTTTCCAACATGGCGGGGAATGACACATACATCTTCCTGAAAAACAGCTTCTGTCAGCGTGTAGTTCAACCAGTTCTATAGGTTTATCATTTTTATATGGAGTCAAAAAAACTGTATTTTTACAGCCATTCACAAAAATCATAACCAAAATTTGTGTTTACTGCTCCTTGTGTGCACAAAACTGTGTGAGGGTACTTTTATGATCAGCAGCACATGGAGGTCCACCAGGGCCGTTTCAGTCAGACTCAACTTTTGACTTAAATGAAAATAGTAGATGGTTGGTTTGAATACAAACTATTTTTTTTTTCACACCTCTCAAAACTTTGAATAAAATATGGAGAATTAGACTAGCTATGTGAATACAAAGCTTTTTGGCAAACAGTTGGCTCATTTGTCAGAGTATAATAATTACTAAAGCCTATAAGCCCCTTTGTGTCATGATAAAGCCCATATAAAGCTGTTAACAACAATCTCTAACTTTAGCAGATTGCTGGTTGTGTGTCAAAGTGTGTCAGAGGGCACAGCTGTCCTGCCTATGGGGTCTCACCATAACCAGCAAAGGGAAAACCTCCTTAAATTAGAAAAGGCTTATCGTTTGGATAAATGCAAACACTCTCACATTGCAAACTGATTATTCACAACTGCAAACATGAAAGTCATGATTTTCATGAAAGTTTAGACATTTGGTCTTGTGTGCCTTTTAAATAAACACAGTCTTAACTAAAGGTTTTTAGTAATAATTGTTGTATCTTTACTGAAGAAACATTGGATGGTGACAAATAAAGAAGCTTATTCCAGAGCTGAGTAAAGCAAACTTAAACATCTGTTATTTATAGATCTACCTTTATTTAAAGTTTTGTTTTGTAGTTGTTTCTTTGGAATTAAATGAACACAAGTTTTTTGCCGATAAAAAAAAACTTTGTAGGAAACATGATTTGATATAAATAGATGCAAAGATTCTGCTGACCTTTGCTTTTACTGTAAGAGACATGGCTGGTCTATATCTGATGTCAAGATGGAGGGCACACGTGTAACACCAACAACTCCCCAAGCGGTGGGCTTTTACATCAGGCCAGTTTGGGCCAGTTTCCAGCTACCAGCCACCATCAGCTGGTGGTGACAAGTCTATTCTGGGACTTGGGAAGGTCTGAAACAGCAGAAGCAGACTCCTAACCAGGAAATAGCTCAGATACAAGGTTTCTCCTTTTATCTGTTTCAGTCAACTATACAGCTTTGTGCTCATGGTTTTTGGGGTTTCTAGCAGCAGTTTCTGTCAATCAAAATAAAATTATGCTGGATTAACATCATCCATATGATGGTTATAATTAGGACCCAGTAACTCCTAACAGAATGAAACGGGTCTAATGAATGAACAGTGGACTAATCATTAGAGTTTTGATTTTAATACAGTTTTATCTTCCATCAATTTAAGAACATGTTTAAACAACATATAATTAAAAAGAAAAACAAAGCAAAAGCTTAGTCACTTTAATGTGATTGGACTGGACAACCTATGGTCTAGAATGGCTGTTTGTTTGGTAGTGAAGACTCTTGGTTGAAAATGTATCCAGTGTTGTTTATGTTTGTGTAAAAAGATGTGTTACCCATGGTGATAACGATTGTGATGATACATATAAGCCTGTAAATGAGTTAATTATCAACTAATGCTACAAGATGAGCGATAATATGTGTGGTGTGGTGGGGAGTTATGTGTTGTTGTTTTTTTTAGCAAAATTTCTCTTGAATAATTGTGCAGATTTTAATGAAACTCAAAAAAAATAAAAATAATAATTAACAGCCATATGCACCAGAGCTTATTCACTTGATATTATTCACCTGATACTTCATGTTAAAATCTTTGTTTTAAACTTTGGCATTAACTGTTGGAACCAACTCTGATTGGATTTTCAATTTAACTTGTAGAGTCAATCCAGTTCAGGCTGGTCACTGCGATTGAGCAACCTTAGCCATGACAAAAGACTCCATAACTCTAGCTAAAATTTGATGTGGTATTACTGTGGGCTTTGGTGCTGCGGGGTAAATTCAGGCTCAGGAATGTGTTGGTTGTCAGTTTGCTTATGAAATGTCTGGGGCATATTATTTTAGTTTCCAAACAAAAAAACAAAACTAATAGTAATAGTGATTCAGAATTACCCAAATATGATTTTAAGTACTAACAGTCACATTTTAGTTTAAAGTGATGTGACCAACAGTGTCTTTGTTATTGTTAGGCAAAGTTGCACGTCAATCATTTAACACTTGTTTTGTAATACAGAATGTCTTTTGTGTCCAATGAACCCACAAAATCCCTTTTCATCCTTGAGTCCCAGCCCTCTGCACTGCTTTCACATAGACTGCTGTAAGTCTTATTCAGACGTGCTGTGGGTGGAGTGTTTATGCAAATAGCCAAGGGCATCAATTCAAAGTGTAACAAAGAAACTGTCAACAGAAATGCATAACCAGAATTTTTTAAAGACATTACTAAAATATTTAGTTCGTTTTTAAATCTTAATCCCACTGCACCGGTTAAATACTTTGCTTTGCATAATAAAGTTACAGCAGTTTTGAATGTAACGCTTGTAAAAGAAAGTATAACCAAATGTTAACACTTAGTTACAAATAACAGTTTGTTATAAAATAGGGATGTGATTAATGACAGTTAGTTCAGCTGTTTCTTCCTTCTCCATCATTGGTTGAAAAGCGGATATGTCTCCCCCTCTCGCAGACTTGGCTCACTTGATTTGACTGTTGTCATGGCAAATAAAAGCAAAACATTATTTAGCTGTGTAATGGTGTGGTTTCAGACTGCAGCAGAGGGAACACAGTATTCCTTTGCTACGTATTCCCTGCCAATATAACTTTGCATGTAGATCCCTGAGTTTGAGTTGAGTGCTCTGTCCTCGTCTGGTCTGTAGGACGAGTGAACACGTGCTCCTCTGCTTTAACCAGCAGTCCCAGTCCTCCTGACAGTGAGAGGACGCTTTCTGTGACACTAAGAGACGAACAGGAGACAGATGGACAGAGGAGAAAAGTGATCCAGGGAGGGAAATCTGATCTCGTGTTCCGGGGAGAGCAGAAAAGACACACTATAATGCACAGCTCGTTATATAGTTGTGAAACACAGATTCTTGGTTCTCAAGCAGAAGCTAATGTTAGTTGTGTGAAGCAGCAGCACAACTTTAGCTGCCTTTACAGCCTGTTGCATCACTTAAATGAGCTGCATAGGGACATGGAGTACGTCACCTTCTTTCCTGATGGTTCAAGTCCCTCAAAACATATAGATAGAAGTAAAGTAAATGTTAGCTTGTTAGCCATATCAGACATTTGTTTGAGTTAGAATACATTTCATTTTTTCACATCCTCTCTCTATAAAGAATTGAATTATGTGTTCAACCTCTAAGGGTAAACTAAATTTATGTGTATAGGTTTTTACTATCATTTGTTTAAAGTTTAAACTCTGAAAACTGCACCTTGTATCTGGACTAAAAGCATTTTGGATACCTGACCTGGTGTGTGTAAAACTGGACACCTTGCATTCCTGCTTGTACATACAGTTAGTCACACCAGGAGAGGACAGCTTTATGTCAACTGCTCATCTCCTTTTCTCATCAATGTGTGTTTAGTACTTGTAATGGACTATGGTTTGACTCACCAGGTCTGTGCTAGTAGTGAGCATTTAGAGGTGTGTATTGAATTAAGGGGCGTGTACCTTCCTGGGTGGGTCAGTGTCTCTGTAAAAGTCAGAGCAACAGAACATGTGCTTGTACAAACTCTTTTGGCTTTGTATCTACTTGCTTAAGTTTATGTAAACGTTTTTTTTTTTTTAATGTTTTAATCATTCTCTACCGTTTTGTTTAGTGAGATGTTTTTTTTTTTCTTTTTCGTGGTTTAATTTTTTTCCGATGAATAGCAGACACAGGGGAGAGGTGGAGCCTGACAGAGAAGTGTGCCACACTCCCTCCCTCACTCTTTCATGCTCGCTGCTTTTACTTCCATTCTGTCATTGCCATCTCGGCTGAACAGACTGCTCATTCCCTGCCTCACTAAATGTAGAAGGGACACAGCACACATCTGACCTTTTGTTAGAGGAGTTTTCCTTTTCTTCACAACTAAAGGATCAGCAGGAACACAAGGAAAAGACAGTAAGAAAAATACAACTTTGCTCTTTAGAATTTTTTCTTCATTGAGAATCACTTTACAGCTGGATTTGCTGGATTCCTTCATGCCATAAGACCTAAGACTTGATCCATTCACTTTGCTTAGTCTTATCTTATTATTTTTTGTTTTGAGAAAGTTTACTGACTTAAGGCACAATGGTTGCTGGCATACTAATGCCCATGAGGGACCTAAAAGCCATCTATGAAGTTTTGTTTCGAGATGGTGTAATGGTGGCCAAGAAAGACAAAAGGCCCCAGATAAAGCACCCTGAAATACAAAGTGTGAGCAACCTGCAAGTAATCTGTGCAATGGGCTCTCTTAAATCAAGAGGTTATGTGAAGGAGACATTTGCTTGGAAACATTTCTACTGGTACTTGACCAATGATGGCATTGTTTACCTGCGCGACTACCTCCATCTTCCCACTGAGATTGTTCCAGCGTCACTGCAGAGGATTAGGAAGCCAGCTGCCAGTCTGGCCGTTCCCCATCGTGCTGCTCGGGTCCAATCTGTACAAGGTCCTACATCTTACGTTCCCAAGCCAGGCCGCAGGGATGAAGTTGAGAGCCTGGAAGCACTGGCTGAGCGCCATGGCTACCGCCATAAGATGATGGGTGTTGAAGACCAGGAGAGATACTCTGATCGAACCCCGAGATTCAGGGGCCGTCCACTGAGTGCTGAACCAACTAGGCCAAAACCAGAAGTGAAGGTTGAGAATCAGCATCAACCTCTTTACAGGAGAGGAGCTAACTTCAAAAATGAGTTGATGACCACTGAGGAGAAAGTAGAAGAAAAAGTAAATCTTCAGAAGCCTAGCATGATAAAGGGAAATCCAGGTGCATCAAAGGAGAGAAGAGTGTTGGAAGCTGAAAAGAAGAAGGCTCCACGTTCTGATGCTGTTCAGACAGAAGCTTTGAAACAGGATGGCTCCCAGACCACTCTGATCTCCACCTCAGCAGCCTTAATATTACCTGTGACTGCTGTCGGTGTGGCAGCAGGTGCTGCATTATCAAAGATTACAAGCAGTACTAAAACAAATAAACAGATAAAGAATAAAGAAAAGCCTGAGATTGCTGATGAAAAAGCTTCCTTGAATGTTAGTGAAGAGATTACGCACAGTTCACCCATCACTGTGCTTTCTAATGTAGAAGTGAAAGAAGGAGATTCAAAACTCAAAGAGATCTTTATCTCAGGTAAAACAGCAAAGACAGTTGCAAAACCTAAACCTGTTCCTACAAAGGCAACTGCTCAGGAATCCTTCAAAGGTTTAACTAGCCCTGTCACTCCAGTTGATACTAAACCTGCTGATATTGAAGATGGGCAGCTAAAGAAAGAAGAGCTTCATCAGGTTTCAGGTAAATTCATTGAAATGAAGACACATGTCCAAGTGAAATCTAAAAACAATAGTGACATTACAGACAAAACTGCCATAGTAAATCAAAAGAGTAATGAACTTGAGCTTGAGAGCAGCACTAGCAAGCCAATGGGTATTGCTAATGTGTTGGATGGTGTTGCCAACATTAAAGTGAATCAAAAACCAGTTCATGCTGAGGTCATCTCACCAACTCTGACTGGAAAGCCTGAAACTGCTGATGTCACTTGTAAAATGACATCAGCAACTCCATCCTCAACAACTGATGTTAAATCTACCCCTGTGACTGTACCTGTCTCAGCCCCTCAGGACAGGTCTGAAGCCCCTCAACCTGTGACAGAGACACTTACAGAAATCAAGATGATCACAAAACAGGAAGAAATTAGTGTAAAGGGGATTCCACATGCTATAAGAGATGAAACTGTTCTTCCAGAAGTGGTCTCTGATGTCTCAGTAAAACAGGTACAGGAAACCATCCAATTTTCTTTGTCCACTCAAAATGCTGCTGTCACAGAGGCAGTTAATGACACAAAACAAGGAACTGAAGGAACCTCTAAAACAAAGAAAAAGAAAAAGAAGTCTTCAAGTGAAAAATCCAGGAGCGCTAATACTGAAGAACTGCCTCAGTCAAAGATGGAGAAGGAAGAAACCTCTCAAGGCATGTCTTTGGTGGGAGTAGCTAAAGATGCCATCCCACCAACACCTGTTATTACCTCTGAGCCTGTAAATGTGTCTACCTCCATGAAGACATCAGGGAAAAAAAAGACTGACGCTAAAGTAAATGATAACAAGAAACACCATGAAGAAATATCCAAACAAACTGATGGGATGCTGAAAGAGGAGGTGTCATTAAAAAAAACTAAATCTGTAGTCAAAGAAGCATCTTCACAATTAGGTGAGACACCAGCATCTGCTGAAGATGTACAAGAAAAGAGAACTGAAAGCAATATCATACAGGAGCAATTAAGTCCCAAAGGCAAGTTAAAGTCTATTCCTCTTGTGGAACTAGTGAAATCAGAGGAAGTAACTGTCAGAAAGGAAACAGTGATTATGCAGAAAACAAGTCAAGTTGAGCTCCTGCAACCAAGTCTTAAACCTGAAGACAAAACACCCAAGTTACTATCAGTATCTGAAGAAACGGAGTCTGAATATCTTGTAAAGATGGAAAAAGCTACAGGGGAAACATCAAAGGGAAAGAAGAAAGGAAAAAGTAAAAGAAAAGTTAAGCAGACACGAGAATCAGAAGCTCTAAACACAAAACCTGCAACAGAAACACTTCCAACCTCTGACATAACAACACTGCCTAGGGATGCAGATAAAGACAGCCCTGCCATGGCCTCTGAACTGACGGACACTAAAGTTCCTTCAAAGATGATTCCTGAAAGAATGTGCAGTGAGGAAGTCAGTCAGGCAGCAGCTGTGCTCTCTGAGGCCCCGACAGACAAAGGAGAGGAGGAGTTAGTACAGCTCTCAGCAGAAAAAAACAAGCGGGAGGTTCCAAAACCAGAAACTTCTTCCAATGTGAGGAGTGCGCTCGCAGAATTAGCGTCGGCATCACCAGCAGAGGCAGCTGCGGCACAGGCCAGCCCTCTTGTCAAGCAAGAGGAGCCTCCCAGAGTTGCACAACATTCGGCCAGTCAGGCAGCAGAGTGCAGCACACAGGAAAAGCTCTCTGTTTGTGAGGCCTCTAAGCACGAGGAAGACAAGAAGAGGGACTTGAAAGAGGACACACCCTCTGCTACTGCCACACCTGTAGCCCAGCCTGACCAGCCTCACCTGGCGGACACCTTTGATTCTAATACAGCTGACACAAACGAGGCCACCATGAGGAAGAAAATAGTGGTGGTAGAGGAGATAGTTGAAGTAAAGCAAGTCCTCAGCCCTCAGGCTTCTGGTGAGCAGCCTGTCTCTCCACCTGTACAGTCTGAGGTGGAGGAAGATGAACTGGACCTGGATGTTCTGGAAGAAATTGCTTTAGAGCGAGCTCTGTTGTCAGGGGCAGCAGGGCTCAAGGTGCAGGGAGCCTCACCTGAGACTGCGTGGGACCACTCACTGGGGGAGCCAGAGGAGAAGACGTGGCCTAACTTCATTGAAGGTTTGTTTAAACGTTAACTGACCTACTTCCTGCCTGGTCTTAATCTCTGTGTGCACGTGATGCAGGTGCTCCTTCACTTAGATTTCCACTTTGAACTGTGGAAGCTCAGGTAGAGCCTTTCATGACAGCTCTGTTGTTGCTTTTCTCCTCTATGTGTTCTGCTGTTCAGTCTGTGTTCAGCATTCCCACTCCAGTAACGTCTTTGACATTTATTCAAAGTGTTATTTAGGATGATTTAAATGCAGTTTATGTGTGAGAGTTGCACATTAGAGAGGCTTTGGTTTGGGATGTGGAGACAGTCTCTCTTTAGGAATTGCTTCAATATGAGGGTGAGAAGTGACTATTGACATGTGGCTGTGATTTAGTCATGTGGGTGTTGAAATAGATTAAGCCTCAGTTGCACTGTTGTAATCTTGAAACTTTTCAAACAGACAACATGCCTTTGATTCCACTGAGTTAAAGTTACAATTTAAAAACTCAATTTTATGTCATAATTAAACTATCATGAAGTCTATTGTGTTTTTTGCTTTTCACAATAGTTGTGTTTTTCATTTTATAGTTCATCACATTCCTTAAAGTTCCATTTTTTGGGTGGAGAATCTATCTCTCTTGGATAATAAGTTAAGCTCTACTTAGAAGAGTAATCTCTGGAGATATCACTGAGCATTTGCCAAAGTGATTATGCAGACATCAGTCCAACAAGGTGGGGCTGTTTGTTGAAATTCAGCCTTACTAGTTCTCTGCAGAGGCGGTTGTGCATGACTTACAGCCCAATCAAACTGGGAGGAAGGTGTGGTGCTTTTGGGATCTTTGCTTCAGTATTACTGTGTTCTTGGCTCTGGTTCACATTCTGTGGTTGTTTTTCTTCTTTATGCAGTCTGTTATTTATTAGAGATAAGTGTACTGCCTGCATACCATTATGGTATTGTGAATGCAGAGTATGGGATTTATGAAAACAGTGTGATGACATTTTATATCTGCCTTTTGCTAGACTGCAAAAGTGAAAGTTACAGAAAGTTTCTTGTCAGATGCCACACAGTTCTGTTGGTTTACCTGAAGTTACACAGGCACTATTAGATTAAATGTACTACTTTACAGATTTTAAAAGTGGAAAACGTTATTTTCATAAGTATTTGAATATTTCTTTTTCACTTTCAGAGGTTTTGTGATGAGCTGCATGGGCGTTGTCAGTTGTGGGCGTCAACAGCAGACTGAGTCAGGAAGTTGGAATAGTCGTTCGTAGCTTTATGGGTGTGTTTGTTAGAATCCACACGTGACGGCAGATCTGGTTTCTATTACCAGTCTGGCTTCTTCATTCTCTGTTACTCATAAGGAAAATAATTGTATTTTTGCTGTGAGAAAAAAAGAAAATCTTTGCTCACAAGTGCAACAAAATTGGCTTATTTTCAATTAAACACACCTTTTATTTCTTCTTATTTGCAGCTGTAAAAACCTGTATATTGAACTGATAATGAAAATGTGAGTAAACATGTAAAGCTTGGTTGTCTAACTGAAGATGTGTGTCTGATGTGTGCTTATGGTCACAGTAGTGCACTACTGACATCTACTGTCCATTAATTGTTTTTATGTTTTACTTTGGCCAGTTGCTACTGTCCAGTAAGAGAGTTTTATTACAACTTAATTATTTACATTTGACCTTTTATTTAATAATGCAAAACCCTCTTTTACAGTTGGGCTGGGCCTAAAGGCAACCTCTTGTGCATGTTTCTGGTCTTATAAATAATACACTGCAAAAATTCAACAAGATTTTTTCTCACCTTTTACGCCTGGTCTTTGATAAGGCAGAGTTTCCACAGAAGTTTTTTTTTTTTTTCATCTGTTGTCCTCAAAGTGAGCTATTTTTGGTATGTTAATTAAATGGCTGTCACTCAAGTCAATAACATCCTGGAAGATTTTAGTTCTGCACGTCTACTATCCTCTTCTTACACTTTCTTTTTCAGTTCCTGCGTATCTGTATAATGAACAACAGGAAAAAGAAAAGTAGTTTAATATGAGGCATGTCACAAAAAATGTTTCTTTAAAAACATACTGGCTTGAATATCAAAGGAAACTTTTGACTTTTTTTTTTAATTTTCTGGCAGAGAGAAAAATGCAGTGTATGTTTAAACATAAGGTTTACAATTTTGGAATGACTAGATTTGCTCGAGGGGGTGGTTAAACTTTGCCCACACATGGCACCACAGGCAATTAAACAAAATCACATCCTAGACAGGCCTCTGGGCTCCTCTGTGTTTTCATCTACAAAGTTATGCCCACTCCATACATTGTGTGATTGAAATGAACAGCTACAGTGTATAGCAGCTCTGTTACGTTTATTGTGGTGGGATGTCATTTTAATGTTGTGAATCACACTGGCCATTCTTAAATCATGGAGCTAAAAGTCAGAGTTTGACCTTTTTTAACAAAGAAGATGAAAAATGAGGAATAAAATGAGCATGTTAACTCATTCTGTCTATGAGAAGATTTTGTTGTGATTTGGCAGCTTAAGTAAAATCTCCTGCTGCTGTTTCTACTTCTGGCCAACACTAATGTTTTGCCATAAACAAACTGAGGTGACCTTAGCTGCTGTGCTATATCTTTTACAGCTGACTGGTTGGGAAATCACTTCTTGTATTTTATTATGAGAGTCAGAACATTGCCGTCTACATTTCAAAAACTGAGACGCAAGCAAACCAAGTGAACACGTTAACAGCAAAGTGAAACGAGTGCCACTGCTGAAAACACAAAACCTGGGCTCGTACCTCCATCTGCCTCTTTGCCTTTACCTTCATGGTAATTGGACTAAACTTATATAGCACTTTATCAAGTCCCTCCGGACCCCAAAGCGCTTTACACTTACATTCACCCATGCACACACACACATTCACACACTGATTATGATAAGCCACAACATTGTAGCCACAGCTGTCCAGGGGCACACTGACAGAGGCGCCACCGGACCCTCTGACCACCATCAGTAGGCAAGGCTGGTGATGTGTCTTGCCCAAGGATACTTGGCTGAGAGGCTGACTAGCATAGATTTTGTTGATAATTGTTGATAATTTTCCTAAACTTTCATGATTAACATTCAACAAGTGGTTTTCCTGTCTGTATTTTTAACCCACTAATTCTCAAACTTTGGTACAATTCCACTGGTGGTGTTCCCTCTAGTGAATAACAACAACAACATTAATACACTGCATGATCCCTCTACTAGTTTTTTGAGAAGAACTTCTAGTAACAACAATTACAATTTGCTGGTGAAGATTTTATGATAAATCAATCCCAAAAAAAGTTAAAAACATGACAACTGAATTTCTCTTCTGAAACTGAGTAAAGTAGTGAAATTTGCTAAATAACAAGCTAATTATCTGTAAGCAATTGAACAAGCAGAGATAGCAAAAATGTAGTTGCAGCAAATTGCAATCTAGACTTCAAATGAAAAGTTGAAATAAAACTGCAGTAAAGAATATTCTAAGAATCCATGTGGAAACTGGAGTGCATGCTACAACTAAAGTGCTAGTGCTTACATAATCGCTGCCAGTCAAAGATGTAGGACCTGCAACAAAAGTTGCAAATTAAGGAGGAGTCAGGACCACAGTATATAATGTATGCTGCTGCTGTCAATAATTAATGCATAAAACTATCCCACCTTTCGCCCCACCCCTCAACCAGGGTTAGGTGTGGTGTTCTTTGTATCTCAGTGGTTTATCCCTCAGTCCAGTGATTGTAACTGTTTGGATTCTGGTTGACTCTGGTCAGTTAATATCACATGTATTATGTTTAGCCCAAGAAAAAAATACTAAGTCTAATAAATCAATAGGTTTATCAAGTGAACAAGGTAGAAGTCTCAGTGGTTAATACTGATGCCTCAAAACAAGAAGGTCCTGGGTTCAATCCCCTGTTTAGACCTGGAGTCTTTCTGTACAGAGTTTGCCTGTTCTTCTCGTGTTTGTGTGGGTTTTATCCGGGTACTCCGGTTTCATCCCACAGACCAAAAACATGTATAATAGGCTGCCTCCAGGGCGCCATTTCAAAAGAGTTCTGTGATCTCAATGGAATTTGCCTGGTTTAATAAAGGTCAAAAAATAAAGAAAAAATGTATTTCTGTTCATAGTACAAAGGACTAGTTTTTATTGGCTGTCATGACAATATTTGCAAACTTAGTATTTTTTGAGATAGATTTTGATCTAAATAATTCGAGAATCACTGCTTCAGACATGTTATTGTCTTTTGTTGACCAAATATAACTTCTAAAGCCCTATTCTGACAGGATTAATTTTACCTAGGGACCACGTTATTTGTAATAGTTGCAGAGATTGTGTTGTTAATCCCATGCAAATCAGTCATATCAGTAATTAGTAAAGAGGAAATTCCCCCGCAAATTACCGACTATATTTTGCTGAACTCCGAGGTCAGCAAAATATAGTAGGTAATTTGCACAGTGGATTGCACTGTGCTGTAAGAATATTTTTTTCTGTTTGTAGCCTTCTGGCTGATGCTGGCAGTAACAGTGCAGAGCTGTGGCCGTAGTGCAGCATGTTGATATCATAACAGGAAGATGTACATAAATTTTCAGCAAAATCCTGTGTTGATTCACCACATAAAAAGCAGACATCGGGAGTCATTTATTTATTACATGGGGTCCCCAGATAATGTTTATCCTGTTTGAATAGGGCTTAACACTGTATTTGGGTAGAGTTGGGCGAGAGGTCTGATAACTTTAATACCCTAGAATATTTTTCCCTAATCTGTGTCCCAATATGAAGGCATACCACATGTGTAAAGTTGTGAGCTTGTCAATGGGGAATATGCATGCCTTTATCTCCAATCTCCTGTGATATTGATGCTTTTTATTTCAACTGAGGACTTCCATTTTTAGCAATATTGTTGCACTGAAAGAGAAGTCTGTCTTAACTCCAGAGTCCAGGCTCTGAATTACTTTTAGCATCACACAAAAGTGGAGCAAATTGTCAACACTACAATTGGCATAGCATTATGTATAATAGAAGTCTATTTTTAGAGAATGTTTAGCATTAGTGTAATCCCATGCAGCAGGTGATGAACTCTGGAAGAACAGGCCGGGATTTCAAAGGATCTGTCTCCAAACTGTGTGTGAGGCTACTTTGATAGAGTAAATATCTCATCACTGTGAGATCTCCATTTTCACATTTATAGTTGTTGCTATTTTTGTTGGTGTATTTGCCAAAGCTGTTTCCAATAATGATGCTGAATGTATCAAGTTTAACTTGTGTCATTTACATTAACAAGGAATGTTGATATTGACAGAAAGAATCTTTAAAATTATGCCCCAGAACATGTGGTAAAAGCAGCAACATGTAATTAATACATCACATAAAATATTGTATCATCAATTAAGCAGATCTTTTATATGCTTGAGAGACTTGAGATGTCATACGAGGACTGATTTTTGGCTGAGGTCTGTGACTAGGTGTCAGATCTGACCTGTTGCCATCATCTTCAAAGGAATAAGCTGAGAGACACAGTGGGAGGGGGTGGTCTGCCTATGTTGGTGGGCAGTCTATGGCAAAGTGTCCTGCCAGAGTCCTGCCATCAGTTTCTAACTGTGACTCTGTGATCATCTGGTTCTGTTGGATATTTATAGCCTGTCAGCTCTAACCCACCCCAGCTGCCCACCCCTCTCAGCGCTCCATGCCCCTCGACCCGCTGCCTTACCCCAGGCTCAGCGCGTCATTCCTCCTCCCCTGACTATGGGGGAGCAGGTTGATGGATCCAAGCAGCAGGCACAGCCTGTCAAAATCTGAGACAAGGGGGAGGCACAGCAGTACGGAGCAAACAAACAGGAGAGTCGCTGGTCCTCCTCATTTTCTTTCAACCAGCTGTCGACTCGCTCACCGTCATCCTCCTCTTCTCCTGTACTTTCTAGTAGATGAAGATCATACCTGGTAGGTCTCCAGAGTTGGATTGTATTGTCGTGTGTGTGTGTGTGTGTGTGTGTGTGTGTGTGTGTGTGTGTGTAATTGTGTTTGTCTGCCCGGCTGCTTACTGTTTTTGACAAACACACAGTTGGAAGTTTTGTTGTGATCTCAACCAACACACCAAAAGGACTGAAGCACACATTCACATTTAATAAAACACAACCTTCGGCTACAGCAGCACAGATTGCCTTCTATATTTAAACCTGTCCACAATATAACTTGCCTGAGTTTGAGTTTGGCTGCAGTCTGTTTTTTTATTTTTTTGTTTTGTTTTGTTTTTTGTCAGTAATGGTAAAGCAGAAGAAAGAAGAAGTTCACTTCCCTGTTTTTTCTTCTGACACCAGACAGTGAACGGCACTGGTTTGTGATTACTGAGTGTTATTAGTTCTTGCACTGAAAGTGTCTGAGACAGGTAGACATCTCTGTGTGTCTCTGTTTCAGCTTATAGTTAAGTCATGATTAGCTGGTGTCATTCTGCATATTAAAGACAAATCACATGGATTTAACTCTCTTGTTTCTCTGAGCTTCAGTCACTTTCAATAATGTTAAAGCAATAAATACATTTGACAGTTTTTATCCATTTTATCTGTGGCATATATTTAGAGGTATTGCATGTTATAAGGAAATGTTACACTCTAACTAACTAACATATTATTTTTTTATTTATTTATAAGTTTGAAAGATTTTGCAGTAAAGCAAGATAAAGCACTGGAATATCATTTTCCTTTACGAGATGTAATCATCCTCTGATTTATGAACCAAGAATGCAGATAGTATGGCCATCCAAGGTGATGACATTAGTTGCTGATATTACAGAGTGAATGTAAGATGTGAATCACAGATGTGTATATGATAATCAGTAAAAGGAAATAAAAAGTTTGTTTTAACTCGTTAGATGGTAACTTTAGCTTGACTGGAACAGAATCTGGGTGCAACCAGATTTTTGTATTTTGGGCCCATTTTCTACACAATGGAAAAAAGTTGTGTAACATTTCACATTAATGAATAATTTTGTAATATAGACTGTTACAGGAGTTAAAAACTGTTTTTATTCCCAGTGAGGAAAATAATATAAAATGTTTCATCTTAATTTTTCCTGTCACTAAAACACTCTCATCTAAATTTAATGAAAAATATCTGTTTTGTAGCCATTTTACAAAATGATCAGGCCAGAAATGATGCTCACAAGAGCCAGTGTTAGGAATGCCTATAAATCTGATATGTTGTTCATGATCAGTATTAGCTGTGTTTTCATCATATTCATCAGCTTACAACGAATTTCTAGAGAACACTGTATATGTACATAATGTATAACTTTTATCTTTAGGTTAGATGATTAGATTTTCTTCTTATGTTGTATGATAGTCTTCCATTGTTAGATAATCATAATGATCAGCCATGGTAAAGTGCCAAGAAGTCAATAAAATCTTGCTAGAGTAAGTAGAAGTGGTAACAAGTTTTTGACATGGTGTCAGGTTCCTAGACACCCACCCGTCCATCTGTTGCTGTCTTGAGGCTCCTGTGTGGGGCGTGCCCTTCAGTCACCTGGGTAATTTGTCTTTTGGTTCCTCAGTCGTCAACAAATTGCCTTTGAATGCGGGTTCACTTGTTGCCGGAATCAGGTTCAAGTCTGAACCTTGCTGCCTACCAAACACCTCTGTATGCCCCTTTTGTCGTCCTACTCTGACGACAGGACAAGGTTTGACGATAAAGCTGCACGTGGAGTTCGGTGCTAGATGCAGTGCTCTGGAAACTCGAAGTCCAGGTTCAGACTTTGGAACTCAGTATCTAGTGTGGTGTGATAGTCTTGGTCTAACCTTTGCCTGAGAATATCTGCAGCAGCTGTGTATTAATCCTATGTTGAATTCAGATAACTATATACATGACAGATTGTGGTTTTTCATGGTGAAATAAGCTGTCTTGTAATCTTCACTGCACAGACTATAATGTCTGAATGTAGATGTCTACTAATCAAAGTTTGTGTCAACGCAGGACAAATGTAGACTTCAAACCATGAAGATTATGTAGCCTAGTTCACTTGATTCAAGGCAGTTGATGGGAAAATTATCTGATTTGCATATTTTCTTCAAAGATCACCTCAGATTTGCTTTGCTTGCAATTGAAAAACTAAATGACCACACCACAAATGTCCACAAATGAAGCCTTTATCTGGATCTCAGCTACAAACTAGAACGTTCTGTTTCTACAGACTTTATGTGTACTTTAGAACAGAGGAGAATCTGTCAGTTTGAAATTCAGGGCAATGACATCTTTCAGGAAAAGTCTTTGACATTCCTATGCTGGCTCACTCCCCTACGTACCTCCCCTCCCTCTAAAGACCCACCTGTCATGACAGCCTGCACCAGCCTCGGCTTCTACCACCTTATTGTTGACTTTTCTTTTTAATGATTGTAAATGTTTTTAGTTGAAAGAAAAAAACACTTGAAACAAGGTGGTACAGTTAAATAAAAATAGTATCGTAAATATTACTAAATAAAATAAGTACTAAAGTAGACATATCAGGCTTTTAAATCCTTCTTTTTCACATTTAAATCATTCAAATGGGGTCTTTATAAAGTGGAACTACAATGCTTTGCTCCAAATTCCTTAATGTAACTCCAAAAGCCCCTCTTTCACCCTGTGTTTCTCAGATCAACTTGTTTTGAGGCTGTATCTTTAAATCCAAATGAAGCACTTTGTACCCTGCTCCCTCTAGCTTCTAGAATGGCCCATTCTAGTTTGATAGAGGGGTTCACGCCAATAGATTAGTGCAAAAACGTTTGATTTACAATTTAATTAAAAGATGTCAAACAGGGAAGACTTGTCCATCCAGCCTTACATGTTGGAGCCAGAGTCTGAGCCAGAGCCACAGAGGAGAACAAAGACCACCAAATTGTTTTGTTCCAAAAACTGACATAATATTTTAGAAAATGTCATAGAAAATAGAGAAAACTGAATGGGTTGAAAAATATGATACAAACAGAGTATAAAGATATCTTTGCAGCAATGGGATAGACTAACTTCACATTTCCTCCACTTGTAGAGACTCTTAGTATTGCTGGGTTGCAGATGATGTCATGAAATGCAGATGGGGGCAAGAAGTAAACCCAGCCCAGTTTCCTTCTGTTGATTCAGCTTCAAATTGCCTAAATTTTGTGTCGTGTTCGGTTGCTGCAGCCACTCTAATCGGGAGAAATATAAAAGTTTTTTTTTGTGTTCTGAAAGTAGTGTGTGTGATCGCCTCAACACCAGGTAAATCCTCCAGATTATAAAACAAGTCTTTTTTTATTAAGACAATATGGATCAGATCCTAAATGTACGTGTATTTTTTTCACGATATCTTGTCTGCACCAGCCCATTTAGGGCATTAGTGTACTTGCTGTGATCCATTTCACTGTGTTTTGAACTGGAGCAAATCACTTCCTGTCCCCCCATTAGACATTTACACATCATCCGGGTCACATGACTGCAACCCAGCAATACAACAAAATGCATTTAACAGCTAAAAACTGGATTTTGCATGATATGTCCTTTTTAAGTGCTTAATAATTTTCTCTAAGAAGGTCAGGTTTGTGCTAACCAATATCTTTATTATCCAGCTCCATGTGCATCTAAATATAAAAAGTATTACACATAGATTTTCTTAACAGTTGGTTGCACATTTTGCACAGTGTTTACCAGATGACTTTCAAAACTTGTATTATCAGACTCAAAGCAGTTTAGTGAGATCAGACAAGAGAGATAAAAAGGTAAATGTGTTCATATTATTGCTTGTCTATTATGAACATATTTAGTTGTGTTTTAATCTTAGTTGTGATGAGCAGAGGTCACCCTGTGAGAGCTAAAAGCTTCCTGTGAGTCATGTTTATCCTCTGCTTTAGTCACGTGCAGTTTTGAAAGCCTACAGGCACTGACCACTGTTCCAGCTCAAAGTGCCAGTTTCTGTCACGGTTCTGCCCACGGACTAAAGGGCTTGTTTATGTGCAGTTGGTAAAGAATTAGCTCTCATTATACCCAGACAGGGAGGCTGCCACTTGACTGATTTTTCTGTCTTTTTTGCCCAGAGTGGAGATGGTTCGATATCCATCAGCACATAATGACTAACTAGTCCTGATTTCACTAAACCAGATTTTATTTTATTGATTTCTTTCCTGCAGGATATTTCTCAAACTTGTTTAACCATGTTTGCTTGTAGATCAAAGTTACCCTCTGTGTTTGTCAGGATTCTTACAGAAGACATTTTTTTTTTTCTTTGACTCAGTCCTGCCGCTCCCATGGAAAGCTTCTAACCTTTGAACTGACAAAAGCTTGTATTCAGTGGTACTCTAACTTTAATGCGGACAAACTTAGAGGTTGTGTTCACAAAGCTCTGACAGATGGTGCATTCTTATACTGAATGTGTTACATCCAGGTGGTTTTTGTTAGACTTGGTTCACACAATTGTAGCAAGGTCTCCAGATTTAGACATTTTATCTGAACAGAACACATGGCCCAGTGTTATTTTCTTTATAGCAGAAAAGAGCTGAGATTAAAAAAATATATATTTGGAAAAAGTTGGTTAAGATAGTTTTGAATAGAAGGTGGCTGCTGGTGAAAGACAACTGGGCGGACTTACTCAGTGAAGAAAACAAAATATATTTGTCTTATTACTCAGCTGAAGTGATGCATGCACTGTTTGATAACCAGTGGCTTCACAATGAGCTGATTAAATGTTCTCTGTCTGCTGTTCCCCCCTGCTAATGTTTTTCTGTCTGAAACGTGGAGGAGATAAAAGCAGCTGCAGTCCCTGTTGGTAAGGGCTCTTCAGTTCAGGACAGTCATGGGGATTTCTGGACTTAGCTGTCCCTCCACTGGCTTCTGATGTGCAGATTGACTGCTCTGCCTTCTATTCACTCACTGAGTTTTAGCCCTGAACTGTCCTTATGACAGAAGTGTGGACATACACACAAGAACAATGCAATCCATATCCACTTCTTGTCAGATGTTGTGCATTGCTACTAGATGGGTGCAAAGAGGATGAATGAAAAGGTCAAGAGGGCGGGGCTTAGCTGGAAATAATCACACAGAGCGCATTCCTCCTCTGCATTGCTGCATCTACAAGTTTTTTACATTTACTGTGTGTGATCCATTCAACAAACACCCCAGCTCAGCATCTTGACACACTGGTGCACCTTTATTTATTATTTCATTCAAGCTTTTTGTGCTTCAGCATCAATATAAGTGACTTATGTCAACACTGATCACAGTGATAAGTGCTTTAGAGCTGGTAATAAGATGGTGATCAGCTTTACGGAGCCAGTAAAACGTTTTTCTCAGTTTATCATGTAGAACTGGTTAAACGGGAGTCTTTTACAGCTGAAAAAATGTTAATCATGCAGTTCTCTTGAACAGAAAGTGAGACTGGATGATCTATCAAAACATTATTTTCTATAATCCCATTTTGACGCCTTGTTTCCAGAGAAAGAACAAAGGTTTTATTTTGTCACATGCCAAGCAAATGCTTTTGAACAAATAAAAGTTGGGTTCCGTGTAGCGCTTAGTGTCCTAGGCTGGTTGAGTTCTGGCTCTGTTTTTTTTTTCCTTGGCTTAGTATATGGAAAAGTAATTTATTTCTCTTGAAATACATAGAAATCCCACTCTGACTAAATCTAGCTACCACTTATTGTACTGTGTGTGTCTGATTTTCCACAACCCATGCCTGTAAGAACGCCTATGGTTTACACCATGGTGGTCACTGCTCAGTAAGCGGTGGACATGAGTCATTATTTAAACAGTGAACTTATTGTGCATGGAGCAACCCATTTCTCATGTCCTTTGGGAATAATGATCAATCCTGGATTAGACAGACACCACATGGAGCCCATTGAAGAGATGCTGATGGAAAGCTGATTTGTTTACAAGCCACACTGGCTCCATGGTGACACATCAGGCCCTGTACTGAGTTTACATCCAACCCCACACCTCCTGTGCTTCCTTCAAAGATGACTCAACATTCCACTCCCTCAACAGTATACTTTGTGTTTTAAATAACCTATGAACATGTTTTATAGGTATATTTTTATTTGTTGCATATGGTAGATCTGATTAGTTTATGCTAAACTTCAACACAAATAAATGTCTAATCTTAATCTAAGAAAAAGTTCATTTTACTACAGCCTTTTTTAATGCATCAATTAGTTCTACTTGTTTTTGTCTCTTTAACATTTATATTGTAGCTTTAAAGAAATTCAGAAGCATTTGGTTCAGATTGGTTATTTTTATTCAGATGTGTCTGAGAAAAAGTGCTACAATCTCTTTGCTACATAACAGTGCCATGTTATCAAATTACCAGTTCAGTTTCACATTTACACATTCTATGCTGTTAATACACTAATGCAAAAACAGACAGTTCTAATGATTTTTTTTTATCAGTTATTTCACCTTATTAAGCTGTCAACATTACAGCATACCATACTAGAGCAAAGAAAGGGGTTTTGTGGATTTTCATATTGGCTGGACTGATTTTCATATTTAATAATGACTGCTGTTTCATCATTGCCTGAACTGGAAATATGAACTAGAGCAGAGTTTTTCTGATTTACTTTCCAACACTGTTTTTTTAATGCAGTCTGTATGGACTAAATATGCTGCTCTCATCAATCTAAACAGAAAATAATAGTCACCCCATAGGAAGTTATGCAGATTTACCTGTCTTTTATCTTTTGTTTCATCCATAAATAAAGGGGCAGGGCCTAGATTCTGTCACCTGTTAGAAACTTCTTCCTGTTTACTCTCCTCATACCACCCGGCTCAGGTTGTTTCAAACAAAAACTTCCAAAGGAAGCTGACACATGTTTATGGCGGGATCATGAATGCGGTTCGTGTTGATAAAGGGAAACTAACCATATGAAATGTATTCATACGAAGAGCAGCTGAGCCTCCTGAATTTAAGGATGTGCTGTTCAGGTGAGTGAGAAGATTTGGTTCTGAGCTGGATGGGGAGGGGCTTCTGCAGTCGACTGTTTTCATAGTGGTGAAACTGCATGTCGTCCAAAACTTGGCAGAATGATTAAAAGTTATACATTTCTTAACGTATAACTTTCAATAAATTTTCAGTTTATTGTGCAAAATCCGATTCAGCATTCCCATCATTAGTTTTATGTTTTTTACATCTTTACAATTATTGTTATTGTGGCTATTTGCATATAAAAGATTCAGCTCAATATGGGTATATATACTGTGTATTTTAAATTAAAGATTTTTTTGTTAAATAAAAAATATATTTTTTTTATTTTATAATTACTTCATATCATTTTACAATCATTTAAATACTTGAAGTCCTTTTAAAATTCCATACTTTTTAATCTAATCTAACACACTACAGTTCTGCCACTTTTAGTAAAATTTAGTTGTATTTGGCTTTTAGATGGGTTTTTGTGACATTAAACTTACTGCTAGTCTTTTGCTGCTTTCAGGTTTACCTAGTGTTTTGCCATTTTTACCTTTTAGCTAACCTTACCTACATTAAAACTTTAGCTCTCTTTTGCCACTTAACTTTTTTTTAACATTTGCTTTTTTAGATTTTAGTTAGGGTTCTGCTTATTTTAGCTTTAAGAAGTGACAATTAACAATAATAAAAATATCATTATCTCTAACTCATGTAATATTTACTGATCTGTGATATTTATATATATATTTACTATTTGTTAGCACTCAGGTAGGAATGACGCTCAGGTACTACATCAAATTATAGCTCAGTATTAACACTGACTGAGTTATAACTGTGTTCTCCAAAACTAGTTGGTGGTGAGGACCATCTTGAATTGGACTGATGTGTACGTTCATCTACTACTGTCTGTTGAGATATTTTGTTAACTAACAGGTTGATGCTAACTGGCAAACTGGCAAAGCTTAAAAATTACTAAGTTGAGTGATCAGTTGGCCCTTGGAGAATGAGTGTTGGGGTGTGTGTGTGTGTGTGTGTGTGTGTGTGTGTGTGTGTGTGTGTGTGTGTGTGTGTGTGTGTGTGTGTGTGT
>JAUBOC010000050.1:16122765-16144335 GCA_032275365.1 Anablepsoides cearensis | reverse complement strand
AATTCACCAATCTCATTCAACATCATCCGATTAGTTTTCTTCAGTTTAGTAAGGAAACCTCTCCTCTTTGCAAGTCCATGGTAAGGCCCGTCAAAAACACTCCAACTGCATGCTATACGATTGTGCTTCACAATCCTATAGCGCCATCTCATCGCTGCAGACTGTAATGTTTAGTATTTGGTTCAGTCAGTATGAATCAGTCCAAAATGTGTCATGAAGAGAAAAAAAAAAAACATACATAAGTCGCCCTGGAAAATAAGTCGCAGGACCAGCCAAACTATGAAAAAAAGTGCGACTTATAGTCTGGAAAATACGGTAGCTGAAAGCAGCTGAAAGAAGTATAAAAATCTTAAAATAGCAGAAAGTGTCTGAAAGGAATACAACAAAATGAAATTAGAAGAGTTGCAGAAAAGGTCAGAATGATTACTAAGAATGCTAAAATCAGCAAGATGGAAGCTGGAGCAGGCCGAAGTTAATACAGAGAAGTTAAAAACTAGAACAAAAGGTAAAGTTTAGTAAAGATTTCTGAACATTTTGAAGGGTTAAAGATGTTGAAGATGGCTCCATGCATTTTCTATAAGACAAAAGTAGCAGAAAATCTAAATATTTCAAAGTATAAATTGCTGACGTACCAAAGGTCATAGCCAGAATGTCCTGAAGGAGTTGACGGTTCTCATGTATAAATGGTTGAAACAGCACAGCAATTACAGAATGAGATATGTGCCAAAAAACAAATAGAAGAAAAATGGATCTCAGTAGTGTGCATGCCTGATGAGCATAAACACTGTTAACCCTAAGCTAATATGTAGTTTAGTCAGAGTTTGAGAGATTCTACAGCTGCTGGCTGCATTCTGTGTGCATATTTCTACTTATGCTACATAAAAATAAACAATATATCTGACTTATCTGGAACAAAGAATCCCAAATAATTTTTATATGCTTCCTAGAGGTTTTTTAAATCTGTTTTGCATTGTTACGTGGCTCATATCTTATGTTCTGCCAGTGTGTTAACACTGCTGCTTTGTTTCACAGAAAGTCCAGGGAGAGCTTGAAGGCCTTAAGAAGGATCTTGATAAGGTGTCTGTAAAGACCCAGGAAGTGTTGGCCTCACCTCAGCAGTCCGTTTCAACCCCTGTGCTGCGGTCAGAGCTTGACATTACTGTACAGAAGATGGACCATGTCTACATGCTCTCCTCTGTTTATCTTGAGAAGTAAGTTTCCACCTACTTACTCTAAAAAGAGAACACATTATTTTAAAAGGTTGTTATGCAAACATCAACTTTTTGAGCTTTATATCATGTTAAAATGTTCCATCATCAAAAACATATCCATATTCATACATGTTTGAGAAATCCTGGTATCTCCTGTGGTAGCCATGTGGAGTTCCTAAATGCTTGCTCATCCTAAGCTCCGCCTGTTTACCCAAAGCTCCTCCCTGGAGCTCAGCCCCGAGCGGAGCTACTGCCCCACAGAGAACCCCACCTTGTGTCTCCCACACCAGACCAGGATTTTCTTCACAAACATGATAGAAGTTCATGATTTTTTTTTTTTTTTTTTGCAAAATATGGCTTCATAATGATCTATATTTATAGTTTATTTTGCAAAAACAGCTTAATATGGATGTATATGTATGAAAGGATCACTGTGAGATATATTACCACGGTGAAACGTCTTGTAAGATCCTCTGTACTCGCTCCGGTTCTTCAGAAAACATACTTGCAGGGTCCAAGGTTTCATCATTTAAGCAAAGTTAAACTATATCTTGAGTTGCAATTTTCAAAAACTGCTTCTTTTTTTCTCAATTTACAACATTCCTTCAAAAGGTTGTAAACTGCATGAAACATTGTTGTGAAGAAACAGTCAAAGGTTCTTGAAGAGATGGAGGTCAATTTCTAGGTGTTTAGAGCTTAGTTAGCTGATGCAAAGTCAAAATAATTTTTGATATACGTAGCTTTTTCATAACAACTGAAGGTAAAATAGTTACTTGATTGTGGCATAGATTTTAACTTTGTGGCTTGAAAATACATAATACCTTAAACCATGTTTGTTGTCTAAACTTCCCTCAGGCTGAAGACTGTTGACATGGTCATCCGCAACACACAGGGTGCTGAGGGAGTCCTGAAGCAGTATGAGGACTGTCTGAGGGAGGTTCACATTGTACCTAGTGATGTCAAGGAAGTGGAGACTGAAAGAACTAAGCTTAAGGTATTCAAAATGATTCAGCTTTTGGAAAACATATTAATCTTAAAAATGTTTTATTGCTTAAAAGCTTTAGCTGGATGATGGTTTGACTCCTACATGTCAGGGTATGTTTGTTGTGTTTGCTCATAACCAAATGTTTTTTTTTGTTTGTTTTTTTTGACAATCACAGAAAATGCGAGCTGAAGCTGAGGGGGAACAGCCAGTGTTTGACTCCATGGAGGAGGAGCTAAAGAAAGCTTCTGTTGTGAGCGACAAGATGTCCCGTGTGCACAGCGAGCGCGATGCTGAGCTGGATCACTACCGCCAGCTCACGTCTGGTCTCCAGGACCGCTGGAAAGCCGTGTTCACCCAGATTGACGTTCGCCAGAGGGAGCTGGAGCAGCTCGGTCGACAGCTGGGTTACTACCGGGAGAGCTATGATTGGCTAATCCGCTGGATAGCCGACGCTAAGCAAAGGCAGGAGAAGATCCAGGCTGTGCCCATCACCGACAGCAAAACTCTGAAAGACCAGCTTACCCAAGAAAAAGTATTTTGCCTAAACCTTTACAGTTGTTATCTACATTTAGTTTTTAAATTAAACTACTGAACTGTGACTGATCTTTTTTCTTTAATAGAAACTTCTGGAAGAGATTGAACAGAACAAAGACAAAGTGGATGAGTGTCAAAAGTATGCTAAAGCATACATTGATACTATCAAGGTGAGCTTTAACCATGAAGTGTGGGTTGTAATCTGTGACCTATAAATAATTATTATATGATGTTTTTGTGTCAACAGGACTATGAGCTACAGTTGGTTGCGTACAGAGCTCAGGTGGAGCCTCTTGCTGCTCCCCTGAAGAAAACCAAACTTGATTCTGCTTCTGACAACATCATTCAGGAGGTGTGTTTTTATGCTTCAGCACAAGAGGTTTTATAAAGCGATGAGTTGTTTTAACCGAGACCTCTTCACTATAAACCAGTGCAAGAGTGAAGAACTGGCTATGGGTAAATCATAGCTGAACTAGAGTTGAGGTCATTTATGATTTAATTCTCGTTTTTCTTACAAAGTTACAATTCCATACGTTAAGAAGTTTACATACATGTTTTACATCATAGTTAACTACTGAATGTGTGAATGAAAAAGAAAGTACTTTGCAGTAAAGTTTAGAAGTTGTTCTAAAAGTATGGACTGTTAAACAGCAGCCTGAAGTGTTTGTTTTTCCTGAAATAGTATGTAACACTGAGGACCAAGTACAGTGAGCTGATGACTCTGACTAATCAGTACATCAAGTTCATCACCGACACGCAGCGCCGCCTGGAGGATGAGGAGGTATGTGACGACTGGCTGAGGGTCCCAAACAGACTAAATTCTAACCTTGCCTAACCAACCAACAAACTAAATGAACATACAAAACAACATGGATTCCTCACTGATCATACACCCCACACCCCATCCCACGCACACACGTTTCTGTTTTTCTGCCATACCTTTTTTTTTTTGCACATTTCATTTAATGTAAAGGTGACAAATGGTTCCTTTGCACTGAAAATGCATGAAACATTGGCATGCTGTAGCTGACACATTACCTGGAGAGTTGTTGAATTTTAAAGTTTGTTCATTAAACTTGAACTAAACAAGCAAATATAAAGCATGTGCTTGGAGTGTGCTGAGGTTCAGCTAAAGATGGCCACTGCTGTTAGCACATGTTAGCAATTCCTCAATTTGGTTTTAAAATGTGTCTTCTTAGAAACCAGATTTTCTTGTGTTCTATAAAATGGTCTTGAAACAGTTCTTTTGAATGCATTTTAAGGTTTTTCTTTAGCTTAAGGTGCCTTTCCTTTACTCTGAAAGGTTCATAGATCAGCAAACAAACCTATAAGTTTTCCTCTGAACAAGAATTATTCTGGACATATTATGCAAAACATTTTTTAAATACATTTTGTTGTGGAGTCTCTAGGAGTGCAGAAAAGTTAACTTTAGTTTTTCCCAGTGCTGTGTATATACCTTTATATCCTGTTTGGATATATCCTATATCCTATTTTTTTTTAACTACTACGTCACAGTATTTGTGACGGAACTTGTCTGGCTCCAACATGTAAGGTTGGATGGACAAGTCCTCTGTTGTTGCCATCTTTTAATTAATTTGTAAATAAAACATTTCTGCTATATAGTTGTAACCCCCTATATTAAAGTACAATAGTCCACTCTGAAAGCTGGAGGGGCAGGGTATGAAGCGCCTTGTTTTGATTTAAAGAGACGGCGTCAGAACGAGTTGATTTAAGTCAAAATAAATTAAGAAAATATAAGAAATTCAGCCTAAATAATTGCAGTTCCACTTTATATATAAATGTGAAAAAGAAGTATTTAAAAGCAGGTTACTGTATCTCTCCTTTAAACTGAAAACAAGTGAAAAAGGCAACACGTTTTATTATTGTCAGAAAGCTTGGAGAGCTGTTGATCGAGACCATTTCAAGAAAAGGAAAATCTGCTTCATGGGAAACGAACTGTTTTCAGTACAGTTATCAATTAGAGACTCTTTTAGGGCCACATTTCTCAGTGTTTAAAACTAGAGAGACTAAATACAGCACAGTATAGGTTCACACATGCTGCTTCATTTCCATTCATTTTACGTTGTGCCATGGTTAATTTAGAAAGAGGGGTTCTTTCTTTCACTACTTTTAGTTGTCTCTTTATTTCTTACACCACTGACTACTTTATTCTTGAGGTTAACCTCATAGTTATAACTCTGTGGGTCAGTCTGATCATCTCTATATTCAAATCTATCCCCCCCCACCCCTAAATAACACAAATTGAAAGACTTGCATTCTTTTCTAACCCAATGTTTTGTTTGTGTCCTTGCTTCTTTTAACTGCTTGCCAGTGCTTTGCCATGTTTGAGCATAAACGAGGTAAATTATGTGTCCTAGGTACGTCTAATTCATTATTCCTGTTTCATCTTCTGTGTTCCTCTCAAACTGGATTTTCACTTTTCAAACCATCTTTTCCAGCTTAAATTTCAGTACATATACAGCTAATTATCCAGACTAATGATTAGTAATGTCTTCACTGACAATATATATATTTTACATATTCAGCCTGTTAAGCAATTTAGGAGCCTTTGCAACGCTTTCCTAACATATTTATGTCATAAGCCAGTTTCCAGACTAAAATGTCACTTGAATCTTGGATTTTTTGACTTCTCCTTTCATCCCAATTCTATTTTGTAACAAATGGTGATTTAAAGAACCCCCAGTGCATGGGTTGGCATAACAGATACTCTGACAGAATGGTGTGGAAACATTTCTTATTCTTATTCTTATTTTATTTTTCTAAGTGTTTTCCACTGACTCTACAGGGTATAAAAGTGTTTCCATGAAACAAAACCCCACCTACTTACTGAAAACATATGTGAGTTTGATATTTCCAAAGTGATCACACAGTTTGTTAAATACATAAACTGATATACTGTAAGACACGGTCGTCCTCCAGCTACAGATGCATGCCATGATTTTCTTGCTGTGATGTGAAGTGATTTGTTTCCATACATTAACTGAAACATTCATGTGTTCTGTTTTTCCTGAATGATCTTGTCATGATTGTTTAATTGCATCAAGTTTTTAACATCACTTAAATGAATGTGCATCTAATTTGCATCTAGTGATTGAATTCTGCTAATTTTAACATTAACATTGCCGAGGTAATGCACTACATTAATTTGCTCCTAAACAAGTGTGTTTTGGCTTTGATTACCAAACTATTAACAGTTTGAACCCACACTGTTTTGAGCTGGTTAATGTAAAGTATTACCTTCAGCCTGTCATGCTTGATTATAATCCTTTCTTTACCATTTGCTTCCACTAATGCAGAAAGCTGCACAGAAACTCAAAGCAGAAGAGCAGAAAAAGATGGCGGAGATGCAGGCTGAGTTAGACAAACAGAAGCAGTTAGCTGAAGCTCATGCAAAGGCCATTGCTAAAGCTGAAAAAGAGGCTCAAGAGCTGAAGTTCAGAATGCAGGAAGAAGTAAGCAGGAGAGAAAATGCTGCTGTAGATGCAGAAAACCAAAAGCAGAACATCCAACAGGAGCTGCACGAGCTCAAAAACCTCTCAGAGCAGCAGATCAAAAGCAAAAGTCAACAGGTGGATGAAGCTCTTCAAAGTCGAGTCAAGATTGAGGAGGAAATCCGCCTCATCAGGATCCAACTCGAGGCAACTGTAAAACAAAAGACCACGGCAGAATCTGAACTCAAGCAACTTCGTGACAGAGCAGCTGAAGCAGAAAAACTCAGGAAGGCAGCTCAAGAGGAGGCCGAGAAGCTCCGGAAACAAGTCAATGAAGAGACGCAGAAAAAGCGTTTGGCAGAGGAGGAACTCAAACGCAAATCTGAAGCAGAAAAGGAGGCCGCAAAGCAAAAACAAAAAGCTCTTGAAGACCTTGATAATCTTAGGAGACAGGCAGAGGAGGCTGAGAGGCAAGTCAAGCAAGCAGAGGTTGAAAAGGAAAGACAAATCCAAGTGGCTCATGAAGCAGCCCAGAAAAGTGCTGCCGCTGAGCTGCAGAGTAAACACATCTCTTTTGTGGAAAAGACCTCAAAGTTGGAGGAGTCACTTAAGCAAGAGCATGGTGCTGTCCTTCAGCTGCAGCAAGAAGCGTCTCGCCTGAAGAAGCAACAGGAAAATGCTGAAAACGCCAGAGAAGAGGCAGAAAAAGAGCTGGAGAAATGGAGGCAGAAAGCAAACGAGGCCCTTCGTCTAAGACTCCAGGCTGAGGAAGAGGCACACAAAAAGAGCCTCGCTCAAGAAGACGCTGAAAAACAAAAGGAAGAAGCTGAGCGTGAGGCAAAGAAGAGAGCCAAAGCTGAAGAGTCGGCCTTGAAGCAGAAAGATATGGCTGAGAAAGAACTTGAGAGGCAAAGAAAAGTAGCTGAGAGCACATCACAGCAGAAGCTCACTGCAGAACAGGAGCTGATTCGACTCAGGGCAGATTTTGACAATGCAGAGCAACAGAGGTCCCTACTTGAAGATGAACTCTACCGCCTGAAGAACGAAGTTGTTGCAGCTCAGCAACAAAGGAAACAGCTGGAAGATGAACTAGCCAAAGTCAGAAGTGAAATGGATTTACTCATTCAGATGAAGTCTAAAGCAGAGAAGGAGTCAATGTTCAACACGGAACAAAGCAAACAACTTCTTGAAGATAAAGCTGCCAAGATGAAAGACCTGGCAGAAGAGGCCAGCAGGCTTAGAGCCATCGCAGAGGAGGCCAAGCATCAGCGTCAAATAGCTGAAGAAGAAGCAACTCGTCAGAGATCAGAGGCTGAGAGGATTCTCAAAGAGAAGCTTGCTGCCATCAGTGAAGCCACTCGCTTAAAAACAGAAGCTGAAATTGCCCTGAAAGAGAAGGAGGCAGAAAATGAGCGACTCCGACGGCAAGCTGAGGATGAAGCTTATCAGAGAAAGGCTCTTGAAGACCAAGCAAACCAACACAAGCAAGATATTGACGAAAAGATAGTTCTGCTCAAAAAGTCATCTGAAGCTGAAATGGAAAGACAGAGAGCGGTAGTGGACGACACCCTAAAACAGAAGCGAGTTGTTGAAGAAGAAATCAGAATCCTTAAGCTCAACTTTGAGAAGGCCTCATCTGGGAAACTAGACCTGGAGCTGGAGCTGAACAAGCTGAAAAATATTGCTGAGGAGACTCAACAAAGCAAACTCAGAGCAGAAGAAGAGGCCGAGAAAATGCGGAAGCTTGCCCTTGAGGAGGAGAGGAGGAGGAGGGAAGCGGAAGAAAAGGTGAAGAAGATTGCTGCTGCAGAGGAAGAGGCAGCCAGACAACGAAAGACAGCCCAAGACGAGCTGGAGCGTTTAAAAAAGAGAGCAGAAGAAGCAAAGAAACAGAAAGATGAGGCTGACCAAAAAGCAGAGGATCAGATTAGTGCAGCCCAGCAAGCGGCCCTTAAATGCAGTGCAGCTGAGCAGCAAGTGCAAAGTGTACTTGCTCAACAAAAGGAGGACAGCATCATGCAGAAAAAGCTTAAAGAAGAGTATGAGAAAGCCAAGAAACTTGCCAAAGAGGCAGAAGCTGCTAAGGAGAAGGCAGAATTGGAGGCGGCTCTCCTTCGTCAGCAAGCGGAAGAAGCAGAGCGGCAAAAAGCTGCTGCTGAACAGGAAGCTGTAAACCAAGCTAAAGCTCAGGAAGATGCTGAAAGGTTGAAGAAGGAGGCTGAGTTTGAAGCTGCCAAGCGAGCACAAGCCGAAGCTGCAGCCCTCAAGCAAAAAGAACAAGCTGATGCTGAGATGGCAAAGCACAAACAGCTGGCTGAGCAAACATTAAAACAAAAGTTCCAAGTGGAGCAAGAGCTCACAAAGGTCAAGCTGCAACTTGATGAAACGGATAAACAGAAATCGCTCCTGGACGATGAGCTGCAGCGTCTGAAAGATGAGGTTGATGATGCTCTCAAACAAAAGACCCAAGTGGAGGATGAGCTGTTCAAGGTCAAGGTTCAGATGGAGGAACTTCTCAAACTAAAAATCAAAATTGAGGAGGAAAATCAGCGTCTCATCAAAAAAGACAAAGATAACACCCAAAAGTTCCTCGCCGATGAGGCTGAGAATATGAAAAAGCTTGCCGAAGAGGCCGTTAGGCTTAGCGTTGAAGCCCAAGAGGCCGCCCGCCTCAGACAGATCGCAGAAGATGACCTCAACCAGCAACGAGCACTTGCAGAAAAAATGCACAAAGAGAACATGCAGGCCATACAAGAAGCATCTAGACTCCGAGCTGAGGCAGAGATGCTTCAGAGACAAAAAGACTTGGCTCAGGAGCAGGCACAGAAGCTTTTGGAGGATAAACAATTAATGCAGCAGCGTCTGGATGAGGAAACAGAGGAATACCAGCGTTCCCTTACAGCCGAGAGAAAAAGGCAATTGGAGATTGTAGCTGAGGCTGAAAAGCTAAGACTTCAGGTGTCTCAGCTTAGTGAAGCCCAGGCCAAAGCCGAGGAAGAAGCCAAGAAATTCAAGAAACAGGCTGATACAGTTGCTGCTCGTCTTCATGAGACTGAAATTGCCACACAAGAAAAAGTGACTGCAGTGGAAAGACTGGAATTTGAGAGACTAAATACCGGCAAAGAAGCTGATGATTTACGCAAAGCTATTGCAGACCTAGAGAACGAGAAGGCTAGACTGAAAAAGGAGGCTGAAGACCTTCAAAATAAGTCAAAAGAGGTATTGTGTCAAAAATGGCATAGCAGAGCAGCTTATGTCATTGTTAACTGTCTAAAAACTAACCAATTTCCCTTCCAAAATCTCTATCCTTTCTCTGATTGTACTAATCACAAATCTGTATTTAAATTGTGAATATGATTTTACATTTAATTTTCTTACAGTGCACTGTGTTCATGCAGATCATCTCCTGAATGCCTCCTCATGTTCTGGAATGTTTCTCTATTTTCAGTTCTATTTCAGCACATCTCATATTCCTTTCAGTTTCAGAGTTCAGGTTAAATGTAACCTCAGTAAACTTGCAGTTTAGCTGGTATGTTAGAAACATTTACTGAAAGTGTAGGTAGGTTATTACAGAGAAAAACATTGCTAAGACATTGACTGTATCACAATTCATGGGGTGCAGCCGATGTTGGCCGCATTTGTTGGCAGCTTACGTCGCTGCCCCGTGCCGTAGGCTGTCCCAGTTCATTGGTGCCTACACATGCAGCTGAGAAATGCACCTGAAAAAACCCCGAAAACATCGGCTGCATCTGAGTATCATGCGCAGCCAGTGGTATCCCAGAATTCATTTCACCATCAGTAAATTAAACTGAAAAACAAAGACGGAAAAGTTTTTGTTTTTTTTTATTTTATGGCAGATTCTTTTCTTTTTTTTTATGACTGAGTTTGGAACTTTATCACGGACCAAAAAATGTAAGATAAACAACTTAACAGAAGAAACCTTTGTTAAGTAAAATGCAGTTACTGATACTGAAACTAAACCCAAAATATTAATACTTTTTATTTATTTACTTGTAACCTTTTACAATTAAAACTGAATTCTGTGAAGTTATAATTTGAAAATACAACAATGTGATATAAAACGTATCGTGGTATCGTGCATTTTCCAGGCACTTCAGTTCTATACCACAATCAAGTAACTATGTTATAATAATAATAGTAATAATTTGACGTTGCATTTGGCCCATGAGCCGCCAGTTGAATAGCCCTGCTCTAGGTATGTTTTTGATGAGGGAATGACAGCATGATATGAAACTCAAAAAAGTCTATTTTGCATAATACTCCCCCTAAAAAATAATAAAACAAACATTAATAATTTGGGTTTAGCTCCAACATCAGTACTTGTAAACTCCATTGTAAAAAAAATACATAAAAATAAGCTCTTCTGTCTTTGTTTTTTCCTGTTTAGTTTGTTATTGGCGCAATGAATTTTTGGATATTGTCTAGGATACTCAGATGCAGCCTACGTTTTTGGGGTTTTGGTGATCACATTTGTTGGCTCTATGAGTAGGCACCCACAATTGGGAAAGCCTACGACACAGTGCGGTGATGGAAGTGGCCTATAAATGTACCCTATGTTGACTGCAGCCACTGAATTGAGACAAGTATTTTTCTGTAATTTGTTTTAATAAGAGCAGTCTGAAGTGCCTGTGACATTCATTTTTTTATAAACACAAAACGACTGAAGAAAACACCTAAACATTTTTTTTTTTATTATTTTGCACAAAACATATGCTTTTACCCATTTTATCACATATCATTTAACATATGATTTAGACTGTGGGTGGTCAAAGTAAAACAGGAAGCAAGAGGAAAACATGAAACCTCCGAGCAACGTTTTTGTAAAATCATTAACATGTTAAAACAGTATATTGCTGGTGGTTGCAGCAGTTCTATGATAACAGATGAGTTTGCTATGATTTTATGTGGATAAAAAGAGAATAATTGTCTGGATCAGAGTGGTTATTTACTGCTGTCTGTGTTATCTATTGTTACAGTGCTGTTTTCATGCAGGCATTGTACTTTATTGTCACAAAAGATCAGTCTGAGAGGCTGTATCCAATTACATTTGTGACTGTATATCTCAAAAACATCATCTTAGTGATGCAATTTTTTACTGCAATATGTCATTTATGAAATATTGTATTTCTATTTTTCAATAATTTCATTCCCATTTGTCATGAAAATTTGATGTCACAGGCACTTTAACTTCACTGTTAATAGAAGGTTAGGACAATTGAGAGGGGTTTTGGTGGAATGGGTTTGAGTTAATCTCACAAGTTGTATATATCTTTTTGAATGGACTCAGCTTAAAGTTAAACCAATAGTCAATCATGCAAACACTATTTCATAGAAACTTAAGACCGCTGTACGTTTTGCAACATAAATTTATTTACTTTGAATTTATGGGTATTTGCAAGTACAAATAATGATTAGACATATTTTATCATAATAAATAACCTATTTATTTTTGTCAACTAGACTGTATAGATTAAATAAAATAGCATAGATTTTTATTTGTTTTAGGTCTGACATTTTTATTTAAAAAACATTTAAAAAATAAATACAATTTAAAAAAAAACAATAATCTGCATTTTCATGATATTGACACTTCAAGATTTTCCACACAAGTTGTAAGGTCGATGAAGATTACCTAAATATACAAAATAACTTTTGGATGAGTCATTTTTGTGAAATATTCCCACAATCAGAGGAATTTTAACCATGATTCCATAAAACCCTCTTTAATTTTCCACTTGATTAAAATCACGACTTTGACTTGGCAATTTCAAAAAGTTAGATTTACTTTTCAATAGATATGAGCTGTCCTAGTTTAGAATGAAAAAGTAGCCCAAATGGTACAGAAGCCATCTTTCACTGATGTCTTAGTGAGGATTTCTTTATCTACTTTCATAACTTGTATGCAAACATTTGCTGTAGTTTTAAAACTTTTCCGTACAGGCACATAAAACATTTTGTGAGGATCAAAAGCTTTATTGCAAAACTTTATTCTAGTTCAAATAAATGCCTACAAAAGTAATGTCATTAAATATGTTTAACTACATTCAACACTATGTGTTCAATGTTTTGGAATTTTATTTTGCACTAAACAGTTACACCACTATATAAAAAGTCATTTTGTTTCCAAAATGGCAAGCAAAAATGTTGAACATCTCAAGACAATATACTGCATATTAACTAAACATGCAAATATTTACAGTAAAAAGACAAATACCGTGTAACTTTTTAATGACACTTGTAGCCCCATATGCATAAGCAGAGTGCATTGTAGGAACAGTTTTCATCATACATTTTATTAAATAAAATAAGTATTAAAAAGGAAGTCTAGAAACTACAAACCTTATGTAACATGTGTTTTTTTCCTTCCTAATAGATGGCTGATGCACAGCAGAAACAAATTGAACACGAGAAGACAATGCTTCAACAGACATTCCTTACAGAAAAGGAGCTGCTGTTAAAGAAGGAGAAGCTAATTGAAGATGAGAAAAAGAGGCTGGAGAGCCAGTTTGAAGAGGAAGTGAGGAAGGCAAAAGCTCTTAAAGATGAACAGGAACGCCAGAGGCTGCAAATGGAGGAGGAGAAAAAGAAACTTAAGGCCACCATGGATGCAGCCGTCAGTAAACAAAAAGAGGCAGAACAAGAAATGCTTAACAAGCAAAAAGAAATGCAAGAACTAGAAAAACAGAGATTAGAACAGGAAAGGGTACTTGCAGAGGAAAACCAGAAGTTGCGTCAGAAACTACAGCAACTTGAAGAAGCCCAGAAAGACACTGAGACTGATAAATTTTCAAACAAGGAGATCCACCATGTAACAACAGTTGAAACAACAAGGACAGTTTACATTGGTCAAAATGGTAGGGATGTAGTGGATGAGGCAGAAAAGAGACCAGATCCCTTAGCTTTTGATGGCATTCGTGAAAAGGTACCTGCAAGTAGGCTTTATGACCTGGGTCTTTTACCCCAAAATGAGTTTGATCAACTAAAGAGTGACAAAACCACTGTTGAAGAGCTTGGGGAGACCAAAAATCTTAAAAGAATTCTTAAAGGAAACAATGCCATTGCAGGTGTTTTAACACCTGCAAATGAAAAAATGTCAATCTATCAGGCATCAAAAGAAAAAATGATTACTCCAGGCACAGCAATGATACTTCTTGAAGCCCAGGCAGCCACAGGTTACATTATAGACCCTATTAAAAACAAGAAACTTCCTGTTAATGAGGCTGTCAAGGAAGGCTTGATTGGCCCTGAACTGCACAACAAAATGCTTTCAGCTGAGAGGGCTGTTGTTGGCTACAAAGATCCTTATACCGGTGGAAAGATTTCTGTCTTTGAAGCCATGAAGAAAGGTCTGATTGAACGTGATCATGCTATCAGGGTCCTTGAGGCACAGCTTGCTACTGGTGGCATCATTGACCCTATCAACAGTCACCGCATATCCAGTGAAACAGCCTGTAAGCAAGGACAGTATGATGCAGAAATAAATAAGATCATGGACCAACCCTCAGATGACACAAAGGGATATTTTGACCCTAGCACTCAAGAACCCTTGACATATTCTGAGTTAATGGCAAGATGCAATACTGACCCCAGTACAAGTCTGTTACTCCTGCCAATCACAGAAAAAGCTGCTCAGTGCTCTAGTATATACACAGAAGAAGAGACCAAAGATGTCTTCAGCAAAACAACTGTGTCTGTGCCTTTTGGAAGATTCGAAGGTAAAACTGTCACCATTTGGGAGATAATCAACTCTGAGTACTTCACTGAAGATCAAAAGAAGGATCTTCTTCGTCAGTACAAGACAGGCAAAATTACCATTGAAAAGATAATTAAGATTGTCATTACAGTAGCTGAGGAGAAGGACAAAAAGAATGAAATTACCTTTGATGGTCTGAGAGCACCCATCCCTGTCAGTGAGCTTGTGGAATCAAAAATCATTGATAAAGACCTTCACAATAAACTACAGAAGGGAAATGTGTCAGTCAAGGAAGTATCTGAAATGGAGCCAGTCTACAAGGCACTGAAGAGTACAAACTGTGTTGCAGGTGTACTCATTGACTCATCCAAGGAGATATTGTCCTTCTATCAAGCTATGAAGAGGGACATGGTACGACCTGGGCTTGCTTTGAATATGCTTGAAGCCCAAGCAGGAACAGGCTTTGTAGTTGACCCTGTCCAAAACCAAAAATACACTGTTGATGAGGCTGTCAAAGCTGGTGTTGTTGGTCCTGAGCTGCATGAAAAGCTTCTGTCTGCAGAGAGAGCTGTTACAGGTTACAAAGATCCTTACACTGGACAGACTGTATCTCTTTTCCAGGCAATGAAAAAAGATCTTATTCCTAAAGAGCAAGGTATTCGACTACTTGATGCCCAAATGGCCACTGGTGGCATCATCGATCCAGTAAAAAGCTTTCGTATCCCTCATGATGTTGCTTGCATGAGAAATTACTGTGATGATGAAATGAAACAGACTCTGAGCAGTCCAAGTGATGAAACTAAACATTTCTTTGACCCAAACACAAAAGAAAACATGACATATGCTCAGCTCTCCAAGAGATGTGTCACTGACAAGAAAACTGGTCTCCTGCTTCTTCCTCTAAGCGATGAAGCAGTCAGTGATAAGGAGGTGTCAACATACACTGAAGCCCAGACAAAAGAGGCTATGACTCAGGCAACTGTTGAGCTTGACTCTGGACCCTTTAAATCCAGAAAGATGACAATCTGGGAACTTATCAACTCTGAGTATCTCACTGAGGAACAGAGACTTGACATGCTCAGACAGTTTCGGTCAGGAACAGTTACAATTGAAAGGATAATAAAGATCATTATCACAATTGTAAATGAGAAAGAAGCTAAGAAACAAGAACAGTCCAGCTTTAAGGGGCTTCGTGCTCCTGTTCCAGCAGATACCTTGTATGATTCCAATATCATTGACAAACAAACATTTGACCACCTTCAGGAAGGCAAAACAACACCTAAACAGATTAGTGAAAATCCTAGTGTTAGTAAATACCTTCAGGGCACTGAAAGTATTGCTGGCATTTGCCTAGAACCTGCAAAGGAGAAAATGAGCATTTATCAAGCTATGAAGAAAAAGCTTCTCAGACACAACACTGGTGTTTTACTTCTTGAGGCTCAGGCTGCAACTGGGTTCATTGTAGATCCTGTGAAGAAGCAGTGCCTGTCAGTAGATGAGGCAGTGAAGGTAGGCCTCATTGGTCCAGAGCTGCATGAAAAACTTCTATCTGCAGAAAAGGCTGTCACTGGTTACAAGGATCCATTCACAGGCAAGAAAATATCCCTCTTTGAAGCAATGCAAAAAGATCTTATTCTTAAAGAACATGCCATGCCCCTTTTGGAAGCACAGATGGTCAGTGGAGGAATCATTGACCCTGTAAACAGTCATCGAGTCCCCATTAAGGCTGCCTACCAGAAGAACATTTTCAGTAACGAAATTGCCACAGCTCTGTCTGTACCATCCAATGAGAACAAGGTTTTCTCAGATCCAGAAACTGATGAGAATGTAACTTACAAGCAGCTCAAAGACAAATGCCAAAAAGATACAGACACAGGCTTTTACATCCTCCCTCTCTCTAAACCTCAATCTCCAACAGTTGTGGAGAAGACTTACCTCTATACAGAAGAGCAAACTCAGAGTGATCTGACTAAAACCCAAATTGACATTCCAATTGAGGGCCTGGCTGATAAACCAATGAACCTATGGGATGTAATGAACTCAAATTTGATCCCAGAGCAGGAAAGACAGAAACTCTTAGATGAATATCGTTCTGGAAAAATCACCAAAGAGCGGATGATCATCATTATTATCGAGATAATGGAGCAAAGAGAAATCATCAGAAATGACAGCCCACTGTCATACACAACTATAAGGAGAAGGATAACCATTGAAGAGCTCTACAATGCCCGCATCATCGATTTGGAGACATACAATCTTCTCAAACAGGGCAAGAGGGACATTCGTGACATCATGGAGATGACTAGTGTGAAACAATATCTCTATGGCACAGGCTGTGTTGCTGGTGTCAAAACAGACTCAAGTGCCAAGCTAAGCATATACCAAGCAATGAACAGAGGTTTCATTAAACCAGAAGTAGGCCTCAGCCTCTTAGAAGCACAAGCTGGAACAGGATTTATTGTTGATCCGGTGAAGAATGAAACCCTTACTGTTGATGAAGCTGTTCGTAAGGGAATAGTTGGGCCTGAGATACATGATAAACTTCTCTCAGTTGAAAGAGCGGTCACTGGATACAAAGATCCATACAGTGGAAAAATCATCTCTCTCTTCCAAGCCATGAAAAAAGATCTTGTTCCAGAAGATTATGCTCTAAAAATGTTGGAGGCCCAGACTGCTACTGGTGGCATCATTGATCCAGAATTCCAGTTCCACCTGCCAGCAGACATTGCCTTGCAAAAAGGTTATATCAACAAAGAGACTAACGAGCAATTAACAGACAATGTTAAAGGATTTATAGATCCAGTTACTGAAGAGAAAGTGTCATATGCAGAGCTCCTCAAGAGATGCAAGCTAGAAGGGGGATTGCGCCTCCTTTCCCTTGGAGACAAGAGGTTGACCTTCACAGGTCTGAGAAAACAGATCACAATGGAAGAGCTCATTCGCTCACAAATTATTGACCAGCAGACTGTCACTGAATTAAATGAAGGCCTTCTGTCAGTGGAAGAAGTTAGCATTAGGCTAGCAAGATACCTTCAGGGCACATGCTGCATTGCTGGTGTATTTTTGGAGTCAACCAAAGAACGTTTATCCATATACCAGGCCATGAAGAAGAACATGATTAGGCCAGGGACTGCGTTTGAGCTCCTTGAGGCCCAGGCAGCCACAGGGTATGTTATTGATCCAATCAAGAACCTTAAACTGACAGTCAATGAAGCAGTAAAAATGGGTATTGTAGGGCCTGAATTCAAGGACAAGCTTCTCTCTGCTGAGCGAGCAGTGACTGGATATAGAGATCCTTATTCAGGCAAGACAATCTCTCTATTCCAAGCAATGAAAAAGGGCCTAATCTTAAAAGATCATGGTATTCGTCTCCTCGAAGCTCAAATAGCCACTGGTGGAATTATTGACCCAGAAGAAAGTCACCGTCTACCAGTTGAGGTGGCCTACAAACGTGGCTTCTTTGATGAAGAAATGAATGAGATCTTGACTGATCCATCTGATGATACAAAAGGCTTTTTTGATCCGAATACAGAAGAAAACCTCACCTACCTTCAGTTGATGGAGAGATGTATCACTGATCCTGACACTGGCCTGGTACTGCTGCTACTGAAAGATAAGAACCGGGAGAGGAAGACTTCCTCTAAATCTTCAGTTCGAAAACGAAGAGTTGTCATTGTTGACCCAGAGACAGGCAAAGAAATGAGTGTGTATGAAGCCTACAGAATGGGACTTATAGACCATCAAACTTACTTGGAGCTTGCTGAGCAGGAATGTGAATGGGAGGAGATCACAATGACTTCTTCTGATGGCTCTGTAAAATCCCTAATAATTGACAGAAGGTCTGGCAGACAGTATGATGTTGATGATGCTCTTTCACGAGGCCTTATTGACCAGAAGACTCTAGAGACATACCGATCTGGAAACCTGTCAATCACAGAGTTTGCTGACATGCTTTCTGGAGGTATTGGAGGTTTCCGTTCACGGTCATCCTCATTTGGTTCGACTACTGGATCAACTTATTCCAATCCCATGAGCCCCATGCCTTCAATTAAACCACCTGCAGTAAACTGGAACGACCCAACAGAAGAGACTGGACCAATAGCAGGAATACTAGACATAGATACATTGGAGAAAGTGTCTATCACTGAGGCAATGCACAGAAACTTAGTAGACAACATAACAGGCCAAAGACTGTTGGAGGCTCAAGCATGCACAGGAGGAATAATAGACCCCACAACCGGAGAGAGATTCTCAGTCGCTGAGGCTACGGAGAAAAATTTGGTGGATAAAGTCATGGTTGATCGCCTCAATCTGGCACAAAAAGCATTCAATGGATTTGAAGATCCTAGAACTAAAGTGAAGATGTCTGCCTCTCAGGCTCTTAAAAAAGGCTGGCTGTATTATGAGGCCGGCCAGCGTTTCCTTGAGATTCAGTATTTGACTGGTGGACTTATTGAGCCTGATGTCGAGGGCAGAGTGACGCTAGATGAATCCATCAGAAAAGGGACGATCGATGCTCGCACTGCCCAAAAACTGAGAGATGTTGGTGCTTATTCAAAATATCTGACATGTCCAAAAACCAAACTGAAAATCTCCTTCAAAGATGCCATGGACAGAAGCATGGTTGAAGAAGGGTCTAGCTTAAGGCTTCTGGAGGCCTCTTCCCAGTCCAGCAAAGGCCTTTACAGTCCCTACAATGCCAGTGGTTCTGGATCTGCATATGGCTCTCGGTCTGGCTCAAGGACAGGATCTCGATCAGGCTCCAGAAGAGGCAGCATTGATGCTGGTTCTGGCTTTAGCATGAATTTCTCCTCCACATCTTACTCCTACTCATCCACATCTGGCTATCCTCGGAGATTCTAAGGAGCTAGTCCCACTCTCAATAGATTGTACCGAAAAACTAGCAATACTAAAGCACTTTAGAGGTGCATTTCTAACACAAAATAATCAAATACAGTAACATTAAAAATATAATTTATTTATTTGTCGTTTCATTGAGCAGCAACAAGATTTGCCTGGGCTGTTTATCTTTTTTTTGTGTGTAAACAACTGCCTCTTTTTGAGGATGTAACAATGACTTTATAGAATTATAGAAAAAAATTACAGCAAAGAAAATAAATCTGCTCATAATTTGTTAAGGCAACGCATGGTATTTCTGTTGTTTTTAAAGTAATTATACATTTCACTTTTACACCTGTTCAAACATTATGTGCTGGTGTTTTCTAGAACTAATATATACTGTATGTATCAAACAGAAATGTTTTTTTATGTCTTCCTTGTTTTATTTTAAATTTGACAATTTAAAGATGTTTTATAACTTTTTTATCTTCTGTAGTAATGCAATATTGAATGTCAACATAGCTCTAATGATTTAACTAAAACATAAAGATGCCTTCAAGACTTTAAAATGTTTGTATAGGGTAGACAAAAGATGTGTTCATGTTTTTGTTTCACGTTGCCTGATGTGCACTGTAGGGTAAATTGCAGCACAAATTACTCCTTTAAATAACTACTAAATGAATCACTGAGTTCTTAATTGAAAGAACAATTAACAGTAAATTTGTGCAAACTGTTCTAAAACTGGTTCAAACTTTTTTTAATGTCATCTATTGTCAGTGGACAAGGTAGTTGCCTTATTGTTTTACACACTCCAAATTTTGGATTCTCATAATTTCCATTAACTAAGTGTTCCTGCTAAAACCCAAGATGATGTCAGACTCAATCCTGCACTCCCTCACAGTCCCGCTGCCTGTTATTATCTGTCCTGTAAGTTAACATTTTTCTTCATGTTTTTTTTTAGTTGATTGAGATCACATTTCATACCATGTCCTGAAAAGATGTCTCACATGTAGTGTCATGTTATCAGTAAAATAGATCCATTCATCTAAAAATCCAATAACTACTGTTGTTTTTTCTACCATCTTCTTATTTTTCATAGATGCAACAATCACTCCAAATCCAGCATGTTTGTACAAATACTCAACTGGCAAGAGCGTGTAGCCCCCCTACCACTGACAGATCTGCGAGTTCACATCATTACCACACAGAAAATCAGGTATAACCCCAGGTTGTTTTGGAATTTAGATTTTATTTATCACAAAAGATGCCCATATGTGTGTCTTATGCTGTTGATATAGTTTGTTTTCTGTCATTTCATTGTTTGGAACATGTTGCCTATTTTTTACATTTCTTTTCATTTGTTCATAGATCTGCTTTTTGAGTATTTCTTTTCTTCCATTGTGCATCACACTTGTGGAAAGCTGAGACTGAGTCAACTTCATCTTGGGATGCCAAATCTATTCAATCATTCATTTGCTTTCATCATGAGGTTAATACTTGAATGCTCATAGGATTATTTATGATAGAATATCTTAAAATTCACACTACCAGAAAATTCACATCCACATCAGCAGTCTTTATTGCATTACAAAACTTGAGTGAAACATCAGCACATCTTCAGTCACCTGGATCACTATGTAATTGTATTCTGTTTGATCCTGTTCAACCAAAGTGCCTATTTCAAAAATGTTACTTGCATGATTGTATGTATTATAACAGATTTGCTCATTTTAGTTTTTTGTCACTGATTTTCATAGCATGCTGAAAAAGGCTTAAAGTTTTACTTTGCTGATTGTTTTTATTTTCTTCATTATGCAGTTCTGTTCTGCATCTCTGTACACTTTTACATTGTTTTTATCACATTTTTGTTATTGTGAATGTGCCTTGTTTGTTTTACTAACTTTACAAAGAACATGGGGAATGTTCATGTAAAATAATATTTTTAGCATTATAAAGTGGTTACTTTAGCAATGGGATAACAATTGCTTAGATGAGAATGAGGTTTTGCTGTATGTTAACATAACACTATGTTGTAAATAAATATGCTCTAAATTGAAATGTTTGTCTTTTATGCACCGTTATCTATTCATTTCAATACAATCTTACAAAGTAACACATGACAATGGTATTTAAAGTGGAAAGTTGCCAGTACCTTTCCCAAAGCAGTTAAATAGAAAGTATCCAGTACTTTTACAAATATTGCTTTTTAATGTCTGCCTCAATGGTTAGTGTGATTTTTAAATTTAGGATTTAACAAGAACTCATCCACCTCTTGCTGTAGGTTTTTGTAAAATCTTCTGGTCCTGTGAGATGACCATTTTTATCTTTGCCAGAGTCCTAAATACCTTAAAATAATGTCACATTCGTTTTACACAATTTGTATTGTTTTACTTTTAAGCACTGAAATATAAGCATTTTTTTCTGTCTCAGTGTTAGGCCTTTAACATTTCTCTACAAAAGCATGTCAGCATCATAGTTTTAAATAAAAAAGGACAACACATATTCACAAAGCTACTAATATTGACAGGATTGTTTGTGACCAAACTTAAAAAAATAATAATAAAATTGTGGAAATAATAACAAAGAGAGGACTATTGTACTAAAACAGGCCTGCAAAAGAGTTAGCATTGTCTATATTCAGAGAGTAAAGATAAAGATCTCCCACTCCCTAGAAATTTGACAGAGGAATATTCTCAGTGCAAAAATCAAGCAGTAAAAATAAAAGACTATATCACCCCAATTACATTTCCTATCTCAAATCAAGCACACTTTATTGTGGATCAGACACACCCAACCACCCAACAGTAAGATTACCATGACAATGGTCTTTCAGTT
>JAUBOC010000050.1:16103339-16115427 GCA_032275365.1 Anablepsoides cearensis | reverse complement strand
TAGCAAAGACAGTTTTGCTCCATTTCCCAAGGAGAAAGTTGTCTTCCCTCTGTCTGCGCTGATCAGCTGGAAGCTCTCTTTTTTCCTAAACAGCTGATGTCAAACTCGTAAGCGGAACTATCACATCACACCTGAGTGTTTTTAGTGAGCTTGGAACCTGGAGACACACTTCAGGCGAACTTCAGATCAGAACCACAGATCAGAACCACAGCAGGCGCGCTGCTGGAGAAAGGCGGAGGAGTTTCGCTCCACCAATTGCGTCCTACCATGCAAAGAATTCTGGGAGATGCCCCTTCATTTCAGAACCATCACCCAGGAGAGGTTACAGTATAAAGCTCTGTGTTATTTTATCTGTCGTCTGAGAGGGCGCTGTTTCCATGCTGTGTTCCTCTCTACTGTCCAAGAAAAAGATGAACACTTCAGATCTAGAAGGAATCGTTTTGATTTTAACATTAGAAGACTTTCTATGCTTGTTCCAAATGATTCTAATGGAAAATAGACGGAGAAATCTTTAGATTAGCGGTTCTCAATTATGTATTTAGAAAGCGCAAATCCGCACATAGTTGAAAAATCTTCGTAAAAGCCCTAATCTGCAAACAAGAAACTTAGGTCCGCTATTAGCGGATTTGCACTTTAGGTTGACTAGTGCCATCCACTGCAAAAGACTAATCATTTTTGCTTAATGGCAGTAAAGTAAATGATTTTATTGAAACTCTATCAATTTCTATACATACATTATTGTTTTTTCTAACTTGGTGTGTCAAATGGATTTTTACCTTTAAATACTTTTAAAATTCCAACCTTAGATTTTTTCCCACGCATTCTTCAATGAATTTTGACAATGGGGACTTTACTTTTATTGCCCATTTCTCCCTACTCTCAGTAGAAAATGCAGACAAATGGCTGTAAATCCTTTTCTACATGTGGGCCACTGAATCAAATTCAAAGTTGCTAATATTATTTAACTCCTCAATCCCCAAGTTAAAAAAATTTCTTGCATCCATGACTGTGACTTCTAGTATCCAAGCAGCAATGCAGGACAAAAAACCCTGTGGGGAAGCCCTTCAGCCTTTTATTCACTCTTATTGGAGGCAATCTCTTTTGGTGATAAATGATAGCAGGCATGTTGAATAGTGCTTCTAGTTTGACCCTAATAAAGGAAACCCCTCTTCTTTCATTTCTTGTGAAGAGGTCTAATTACCATGTTTAGTGATGGAGCCACAGTGGTCCTATTTAATCACAAGGCAGCACAGAGTTTGGAATAACCAGGGAGTGGTAAACAAACCTGTTAAGCTAATCCCCCCCCTGGTCCTTTTTTACACAGGATATGTAAAAATATGTTCACTTCCAATTGATCCAAAATGTGCATTGTGTTAATTTAAAAGCAAACATCCAGTGTTAGGAAATTAATGCACAAAATCACTTTTCAAGTATGAAAGCACTGCAGATTAAAGCTATATTTTTTGAGCTAACATTGTTGCACAAGCCTGAAAAGTAGCCCCTTTTTCAACCATGTCACCAATATTTCTTTAGGAGCTGTGTGAACTGTGCATCGTGTGTCTTCTAGTAAAAGGGAAACTGTGGTTTGACAATTGATTTACTCAGTGAAAAGGAGGATGTAGGATGCACTGAGTAGGAATAAGGTGTCATGGTTTTCACCAATGATTTTCTGGCAAAGTGGTGCTTTACCACTGCCAGCCTCTTTCAGATAAAGGACAGGGTGATGGGGAGGTCAAAGTGTTTGGGGATTCCTCTACAGGCTTAACTGTCCAGTTCTGAATTTGTCAGAGCCAGTTACTTTTTCAAAATACCTTTGTAACACCTTTTTACTCTTTCACTCTTTAGGAGAGTTCCCTAAATCAAATAGATTTAGGGAACTAAATCTATGGAGTTTGTCAACACTACAATATGTCGTATATCACTTTGCTTTTTTTCTCATGTCCTCACAGCTGAACACACATAAATATGTAATAATATACATGTTAGGGGTTTTTTGAAATATGGACTGTAAGTTGAAATAGAACACTAATGTATAATGACCGTGAAGTCCTCAAAAGGTTAAAGAGCTTGACCCTTCAGGGTCTTCCATGTCTGTTTGCTCACCAAGACTGCACACAGTGACAGGAATTTACAGCTGCCTTTTTCCTTTGCTTTTGTTGTTCATTATATTGTCTCTAAAATGAGTTTGTAAGAGAAATGGAAGATATAAATATATATAAATAGTTAGTTTATATATAAACAATGCTACTCTCATTGGGTCTGCCACACCTCTCCCAGTCAGAGTTTCCACCAGTTTCTGAGAGTGTTGTGATGATGAAGGAAACTGGACTCACAGACAAGTTGACTTTCAGTTTTGAGTAATCTTACAGTTTTTTAACTTCTGGCTGTTCAGCATTTACCTTTGTGCACCTTCAAGCTGTCTATTGGACTTGAGCTGCTTGAATATCAAGCAAAAAAGAAAAAATGAGGGTGTTCTAAAACCTTTAACTGGTATATGTATATATGTATACAGACTAAGAACAAAAATAAATTTTGTTTGTATTTCAAAAGTACAGATAATGATGATACTGATGATTTTCTGTATGCATGTGAGTTAGTGGAAAGAAATGTGTGCAGGTGTATGTTGTATGAGTGAGTGCATCTGATGGATATGTCAATATGCTGATTATTTGGTTGACTGAAGACAGGCATGGAAAATTAAAGAAGGTAAGAGGGAGCTCAGTCACGTGAATGCATGTTTGTGTTACTGAGCCCCTGAAAATAGCACAATCTCTAGAAATACTGCATGTTAAATATTATTTCCATTATATTTTATAAAAAATATACCTAAATTCCATAAATTGGAAGTCAAATCAAATATCAAAAAATTCTGAGAGCATACTTTTTAAAAAGTGCTGACCTATAATTTGCTTGGTGTATGACATTTCTCAGGCAAATATTGTTGATTCTTTTAATGGACATTACAGAAATTCACAATAGGGGTTCTTCGTTTGGTTTCCCATGCCAATATCACAAAAAGAACCGAATTATCTTACCATTGTTCTCTGTTTTGTGTCTTTTTTTCCTTCTTTGCTCTTTGTTTAAAAGGCTTTAGCTGAAATGGCTGGAAGCACGTTGAAAAGTAATCTGAGATGTTTTACAGTAATTAGTTGTCGTTTGTTGCTGCTGTGGAGACTGCTGTACTGACTATGAAAGGGGAATCGGGGACTGCGCGGGGGGGGGGGGGGGTACAGTGTGAATGTGTGACTGGGTGGATTGTAGGGTGGGTGTGGGAGCCTTCTTTTGTAGACTGCACTTCTCTTTTGCCATTCAGAAAGGGAATGGGCTGAGGCAGCTGTCACTTAACATGTGAATGTTTCGAGGGCAGCCCAGGGGTCTTTAGAAAACTCTCTTTTTTTATTTATTTTGTCACCCCCCAGCCCATTTTTCAAGCAGAGGCAACACAGAGTTTCTGAGCTACAGAGGAGGGGCTTTCTTGGATGAGGAGGGGGGAGAATGTAGAACCAAAAAAAAAAAAAGCTGGAGGAAGGTAAAGAGGGCACTTTGCTGCCTAGCTGCCGGGTACAGCAACAACCTGAGTGGCAGTGTAAGTGAGAATCCAACCGCTGTGGTGTTACATGGATCGGGTTCAAAGTGACCTCCCTGTAAAAACTGCTCTTGGCTGAGAACTGTGGGAGTTCAACCGAGCCGTTGGAATACATTGTCTTCTTCTGGGTGCACTATCCCATCAGCGCGTTAACAAGGAAGGAATTCCTCTATCACAGCTCCCACAACAAAGAAGAAAGGGAGAGGAGCAGAGCTGGTGGGAGGAGAAGTGGAGTGAAGAGAGGGGAGGGGAAGGGTACACTGTGAGGGGAGAAGGGGACATTGTTTGTCTGTGACTGTGGGCAACGGAAAAGCATGAGTTATCAGGACATGTGTGAGTGTGTTTAGAAAGTGTGTTTGTAAGTGACTGTGTGTAAATGAGTGGACAACTGAGTGTACACTGGGGTGTTTGCATGTGTTTGTTTGGGAGGAACCTACAGTTTGGGATGTTGGAGCTCAGAGGCCGTTCAAAGGATGCTCAAACAAAGACGGATTTTTTCCCCCTTTCTCTTCCTTTTGAATAGTGAGTGAGTGTTAGCTGGATTCCTTTACTCATGCTGCTGGGTTCAGTTCGACTTCGGGGTAAGTGTAATTCATGTGAACCTCTAACCGCCAAAACTGCCATTACCTCAAAACAGCACCAGAAAGAGAGGCTGGGTTTAGTGTTGGCTGGTCACTCACTAAACCAGGAAATCATATGAGAGGAAATATATTCTGATAGAAACAAATAGACATTTTAAACTGCATTAAACAACTGAAATTTCTGCAAAAGATGAAGTATTCCAGTAGACACACTGGTATGAATGGACCATACGTAATGTAATGTAAGTATTTTTTAAATTTAATTCAAAATCTTTGTTTCTTGGGTTTTATGGTGTTTTATTTCATCAAACCATTATTTTCATTAACTAAGAGGAACCCTGCTCACATTTCCCTACTGTAGCTTTAGGTTACTTATTTACAGGACCCTTTATAAAACAAAAAGAAGAACATCTGACCTTGTACTATATCCACCTTTAAATGTTATGAGTCTCATGGGTAAATGCACAGCTGTCAGTTTTGATTAGGGACCACTACAGTGATTACTACTTCAGAACCTCTTCTAAGAGAGACCAACAGACAACCATAGGACAACATTAAGAGACTGGTGTGACTAATACATTCTGCAAAAATTAAAATTAAAAAAATCTATTTTAAAAAAGTAATAAAAATAAACTAGACAAATATATTTTTTTCAAATTAAGGGAAATAATCTGCCAGAGCAATAAGATGTTTTTACTTGGTAGGACTTCTTAAAATAAGGACAATGTCCAGTCAAACAGGAATAATAATCAAACACATTCTGCTCTTGTTTAGTACATCAATGTCAAAACAAGACCAAAAATACTTTATGACTGGATAAAAGATTGGTTGGTTTGGTTTGATGGACAATTTTTGCGGTGTGGTTTTGCTTCTAATTACAAGTCCACCCATATATAAATGGATAAATTAAATGGAATTTTCAAAATGTCATACTGTAAAAAATGTAAATTCAAACCTGTGGATATTAACATAGATATGGGTGGCTGTGAATGTAAGGAGATGTATTCGTAATGCTGGGGGTGTGATTCCACTGCTATATGTTGAGTGTCCCTGGGCACTTTCATTATCCTGGCTGGATAGAAAATATACAGTCCATTTACCATCAGGTTTGTTCATACTGAGAATTAGATTAGAACTGAACAATAAACAGTAAAAAAAACTTGTTTTAAAAAATGAAATTATAGTTAAAATCTTGGAGTAAAATTTAAAATTGAAAGCTTGAAACTCCACACTGTCCAGTTTTGAATTGATAAAGCTCCTGGGAAGAAAAGTAAAACATTTTCAGAAAAAAAACTCCATTTGTCTTTCTTTCTTTCTTTCTTTCTTTCTTTCTTTCTTTCTTTCTTTCTTTCTTTCTTTCTTTCTTTCTTTCTTTGTTTCTTTGTTTCTTTCTTTCTTTCTTTCTTTGTTTCTTTCTTTCTTTCTTTCTTTCTTTCTTTCTTTCTTTCTTTCTTTCTTGTTTTTTCATTTGGGTCCTGGAGGACTACTAGCAGAAAGATCAACTTCTTCTGATTATTTTAGCACCTTAAATTTCAAATTTATCTTGCTATTCTATGGAGAGGCCCCTATACCACTGCCATAATCCAATTAATCCCAGAATGAACTGCAGTCATAAATCACATTGAAAGCAGAGAAAAGGCTGCTCTGGAGAGGCCTTCTGCAATAGGTTAAGTGGTGGAATGGGTCAGACATTTGGAATATGAATTAATGGAGTGGTTCATTCTTTTTCTAGTAGTAATATTAGGCTATATGAGTATTAAGAAGTGTAAAACATGACATCAGGCTTGATGAGAAAGTTTGTCTGGTTTGTTTTTGTTTTAAACAAATGTAGGTCACTGTATTGTAACTCTATACTTCTGTGTTTTGTACAAAGAGCAGTTCTAGAATTACTGAGTTCCAACTGTTTTGCTTTTTTATATCAGCATCAGGATGGGTTTATTTCACATCGTGAAACAGAACATACCAGTTTACAATATATTTAAATGTAATACTCTCTCATTCCTAAATATCTGCGTATGTATACTGCTTACCACATAACTCTGTATGTTGTGAGATCATTGTAGAGAAAACTGTGAAATTTAGTAAATGGCCTCACATGTGGTATAGTAACCAGACACAGCTAAATTGTTAGCTGATGGGCACAGACCCTCTGCTCTCCTCTAGAGACTGCAGGCCAGCGATCTGAGCTAACTGGGTAATCATTGATCCTGAGGCAGAGGCTTTGTCTGGGCACTACTCTGATCTGTACTCCCCTGTGGACCTCTGCACTGCATCATCTGCTCAGCAGACATGCATGATGTAAGTAATTCCTAATGCACATGGAGTGATGATATCAAAGTGGGTCACATTTGGATCATCCTTGTTTTTGTTGTAGATTTTAATTTGTGTTATAATTATACAACAAAATTAAATTTCATTCAAATTTAGGGTGGACTTTGACAGTAGCACTTAGGGAAATTCTCTGTAGGTGCAGAATTTCTTTGTCTAACCTCAGACAAGGATAAGCACATTTTAATCAGCCAACACAACTGCAACATCTTACTGTAGCTCTGCAACAACTGTGTATTTTCCAAACTGAAAAACCCATCTCAGTAGTTTGAGGAGCTGTTATACCGGTTTCCTCTTGGCTGACCCCCCCACCACCACCACATGATCATTACTACGCATGACTTTAACTGACCTGTATAATTTTGAATGGAGCACCGCAACCCCGCCTCAGAGGGAGGAACTGGTTTCAACAGGAACCCTCCCTGTGATCTCCTAATGGTCTCACCTCACATCCTCCATGTTAAGATAAATACATTCACCTTTAACCTCTGTCAAAACAATTAAGGCACTGAGGGAGAAAGCAGACAGGGAGACAGTTTGAAACTGACAGTAACAAAACGACTTGAGAGTAATACACAAATTTCAGCCAAATAAGATGTTTCCTATATTCTTCTGAAGTTTTAAAACTAGTAGTTAGGCTTGTCACAATAAGCTTAAATCAGTTAATCGCATGATAAATTAAAATGAGTTCAATAAATTAAAATGAGTTTGATAAATTAAAATGAGTTCAATAAATTATAATGGGGTCAATAATTTTCATTTTCCTGCTTGTTTGTTGTCTTTGTGTCCCTCTCTTTTCTACTCCTTAGCATAAGGAGGAGGGAATTCTCCCATCAGGTATATGCCAGGTGCATGGTCTTGTAGGTTAACCTGAGCCCCACTTTCTTTTAGTTTGCGATGCATCAGGATGCCCCCAGGGCACTGTGCCAAATCATAGGTTTGCCAAAAGTTGTTTTTTTTTACACTATGTAAATCTCCTAAACTTTGTAATTAGTGTGCAGGTGACTGCAATTATTTTATGAAGCCAGAGAAAGACAGATAAAGAATAAATCGTTCCAGCTTGGATGGAGGTGGGTAGTGGTGTTTATCATCCTGCAAAAATTATCGTGGTAGGCCTACTTGTGGTATGTAATAAAAATAGTCCCTTACAAACTGGAGTTGCTGACCTACAAGCAAAAGCATTTATCAACAAGTACCTGAGTCACAATGTTTGCTAATAATTCTCTTTTACCAAGCCAACCCAGTTGTTTTTTTATTAATCCCTCTGTTGACACCCTAGAAAAAATCAGGCAATATCTACATTTTTTATGGCTGCCATACTTGATCAGATCCCAAAGCAGGTTTCCCAGGACTGGCCCAAGCTGAGTTACAGAAAGAGTTGGCTGTTTGCCTCTGTTTTTTTCTGTGCCAGGCTCAACACTGGGGTTCCTGACAAGCCTGTCACATTGATTTTGAAGCCCATGATAATGCAGTTGTTGATTTGGGATAGTGGGGGGATGTGTGCCTGTGTTTAAATAAAAATGATGGGAAGAGCTAGGCTAAATTGCTGTTTTGTAAATTCTTGCGGTCTTTCAATGCCAGTGGAACAGTAGGCCAAAGTTTTGCACATGAAATATATGGAACTATCATTTTTAATTATGGCACTATTCTGGAGATTTGGCATTGACAAACAGTGACAATCTTAAAGAACATTTTGAATAATAAAATGGTAAATGGTCTGTACTTATATAGCACCTTTTTATCCAACCAGGATACCACAATACTCTTTACTCTACAATCTGTGTCCTCATTTACCCATTAATACCCACATTCACACAGCACTCCATTAGATGTCTACAAAGCTAATACAGGTGAATCAATCTAGAGACTAATCAGTGCTTTAAATCACACTCACACACTGATGGGGCACACATCAGAGGCAATGGGGTTTCAGTGTCTTGCCCAGAGATACTTCAACATGTGACTAAATAGTGGGGAATTAAACCACCAACTATTGGTCAGAGGACAACTCTCTTAACCAGCCGCCCAAAATGTTTTTGTTTTGTTTTTCCAAATGAGCTATTATTTAATTGCATGATGACTTTAAGCCCCCTTGTTTTATTTTAGGTAGCTGAGGGATCATCCGTGTGAATGGCCAAGGGGTCTTACCACATCTATAACCTCACTAGCCTATGGGCTAAAGGATTATGGGTAACCTCATCAGCCGGCCTAGCTGCCTAGGCCAGAAATCCAAACATGTGAGGACAGATGAGGGTTTCTTGAAGGACTGCTACCAGCGACGGAAGGAGTGGCAGCCTGCTGAGCAACATGAGGCAGCCAAGAGTGAAGAGGATTTTAAAGAGAAAGATGGGGAGGATGGAAACAAGAAAATAGAGGTGGAAAGAGAAAAGAAGGAACAAGAAATTGAAAATGAAAGTGAGGAGAGTGTTCATACTCCCATTTCAAGTAAGCTCTTTCAGAGCTCTCCAGCATCTACAATTAGGAGTAGCAGTACTTTGGAAAATGCTTGGCACAACAGCCCTTCTCCAATAAAAACCTCCCGAAATGGGACGCTAACAAGGAGGACAGTGCCTCCGGAGTTTGCCAGATCTCCCCTGGCTCACTTGGACAAGAATGCTGCAGAGAGGAGGGGTAGCTTCCAGAGAAGAGACTCCAGAGAAGGGAGCCCCTGGTCCTGGAAGACCGTGGCATCACGTGAGGTCACAGAAGTGACTGAGGTTACAGAGACAACTGTTACAGAAATTGTGGAAGTAACAGAATATCCATCAGGAGATAAAGGAGGAAACCCCATAGTCACAAGAACTGTTAGAGTGCTGAATGGTGTTGCAGAGGAACTGGCTGAGGTTGAACTACTGATTTTTAAACATAATAAATCACATCAACTTTTCATTTCAGTCTGTTTTTATTTCATCTGAACTCTCAATTCTAACCTTCATTTCTATCCTAAATCAATAATTTGTCCACATTATATGATAGTTGTTTAATTCATCAACAAATATATCACTGGATTTCTTTACTTTGCAGCTCCAAAGTGATGAACGTTCAAAGTCGAGCCAAGATTCTAGTTTGGACAAGTGGATGGTATGTTTTCTACTCAATAAGAAAATATTTTAGTGCGCACAACTCAGTTCCTTAAAAAAGGTAAAAAGAGTAAATGGGTGCCTGGTTCTTGAAAATCAAAAAAAAAATGGGATAACCAGCACTCCAAAAAATATATAAAATTTAATGAGGCCAAAAGGACAGGACGCGTTTCGGCTACAAGCCGTCTTGTATGTCCTGGCCACCAGATGCTCGCCAACGAGCCCCTCCCCCAGGCCTGGCTCCAGGGTGGGGCCCTGGTAACCCACGTCCGGCAAAGGACACTGAGTTCCTTAATTTCTTTTGTCCATAAGAGTCTGTTGAGTCTGTTTTTTTATTTCATTTTCATTATCTAATCCCCTAGTTTGTATTTCACATTTGTGTTTTTTCAGCAAACAACATCTGCCTCGCCACTCAGGAATATGACCACAGATTCTGAAACATTTCTTCAGAACCTGGAAGCTTTGGTTACATGGGTCAGTGAGATAGAAGAGCTCACAGCCAATCAAAAACCTCCATCATCAGAAGTCAAAGTGGTGAAAGCCCAACTTCAAGAACAAAAGGTTTGTTTGACTGGAACACTATTTATTATTTCAGTACAGAGCCCGTCCAGTAACATGGGATAAAACAATCTTGAGGCCACGCATTATTGCACTGAGACAAATAATATTTTTCCATGTGATAATTAAATGCAAACTGTTGGTTATTAACATGGACAAGTTTGAATTTATTTTATGTTATTAATATAAGAATGAATGGCATACTTCAGTCACTTGCAGTTTGGCATCAACTAATACAGTTGATGCCTGGAGTTGTTATTGTCCAAAAAGTTTAGTTTAGTTTTAGTTTAGTTTAGTTTAGTTTAGTTTAGTTTAGTTTTAGTTGTTTTTTTTAACACTAGGAACAGGCTCCTCTCTCATGCCATGCCTTTGTTCTGGAACGAGTTGGAATTATGTTACATTCAAGAACACAGTGAAAAATCAGTTTCCGGACACACACCTAGGGCGTTCATTGTCATTTCATAGCCTTCCATGAAAAAGGACCTGTTTAGATTAAACATACAACAAATAATTATACTATTTTAGTAAAATAATGATAAGTATCTGGTACCTTTGAACAGGTAAACACAAAAACAACATATCTAACAATGTCTATATCTGAAAATTATCTGAAAATTATCTTGTGACCACAACATTTTTTTTATTCATTGTATCTGGACAGGCAACATATTTCAGAAATAATAGTGGGTAGAAAATATATTTTTTTAAATTACCTGCTTCCTCTATGAGGAAGCCTCTGCTCTTGTTAGTGGTGAAGAGGTTGTGTTCATTGCAACAATAAGCCTCACTAAACCATTGTGCACATGACCATGGGGTATGAGAAAAACAGTTTAGCTTTCAGATGAAATCTCACTCATTGTGATTTTTAGCTGAAATGAAACCTTTCTGGATCTTGACAATGAAGGCCTGAAACACAAGACTAGGCTTCCTGCACCCAATACAAAGGCAGAAAATAAAGAGAAATGGGGTTTTGATAGATAATATCTCTAGCCATCTCTTTACAAAAAGAAAACAAAATATATATACTTTTTTTTCTTCACCAGTCTGTCAAAATCTGTTTTGTGTTTTAACTCATTTACATTTTGATTTTATAGCTAAGATAATTTTGTTGTTTTAAAGCTCTTGCAGCGCCTCCTAACAGATCGGAGACGCAGTATGGACTATATGATGTTGGAAGGTCCCCAGTTAGCAGAGGCCCACCCAGGACAGGAAGAGGAGCAAGCAAAGTTCAAGCTCTCTACTCTTAAACAGAAGTGGGAAGCCTTACAGCTGGGAGCAGAGAAAAGGTCAGACGTTTTATTTACTTACTTTTTAACGAGGCTTTCTGAAATGTTTTAAATAAACCTTACTCATTATTATTAAACTCTGTTAGGAGAGCAAGTCTGGAGCTGATTCTGCCCAGAGCCCAGCTGTTCCAGGACGAAGTAGAAAGCTTTCAGCAGTGGCTTATATCTATCGAACAGACGCTTTCTGACCTGCGGAGTTCAGAGAGAGTGATGCTGCACCTGTCAGACGCCATCGAACGAGCCAAGGTCAGAATATATCATGTGTGTTGATTACATACAACATCACAACCAGCCTTTTCTACAGTATTTATTTGTGTCATGTGTTTGACTCTAAAGCAGATTGGGTTGTGAGGATATTGCAGAGATACTTTTTTTTTCAAATCAAAATTATTTAAACACAAACTAACATAAATTCAACATGTAACAAATTGTTACATCAAATAATGTATTTTATTGTATTTATTTAATATATTTTATTAAACTATGTATTTTCCGAACACAACTCTTAATTGCCCTATTAGTGCAATATTTTTTGTAATACTTCCATAATGCTGCAGCTTCTAATGATAACAGTCATCTAATGCTATTATACCAGCCTATCTATCTATCTATCTATCTATCTATCTATCTATCTATCTATCTATCTATCTATCTATCTATCTATCTATC
>JAUBOC010000050.1:16084880-16095849 GCA_032275365.1 Anablepsoides cearensis | reverse complement strand
TTTGTTTTGTTTGAATATATCAACAGAAATGACCTGTTTTTCAGTACAAAAAGCAATCACAACCAGTAACTGTAAAGTAAAGTGTCACAATTAAACAAGAAACACAGATGTGTGGCAACCCAGGGAGAGGCAAGTTGTACGGATTGTCTGTAATTTACACAGAGTTTCCCTCATTTTGCAGGTACACAGAGGTATAGAGTAATTGCATGGATTTTTTCTAGTTTTACAGATTTTTTCAAAAGCTCAGTTTCATCTAACATGTCAGAGCCTGTATGACGTTAACAAATCAATAAATAACTTAAAATAACCATCTTCCAACCTGCTCTACTGCTAGAAATAAGTTCTACCATCCTCATTTACTCCTGCTTTGTGCTTCAGGTGCTGTCCTGTCCTCCGGCTGCACCACACACCCCACCTTACACCCTCGCGTGTGATTAATACAGTTTTTTTTCTGAAAATTACAGGTTTTTGAGGCTCATTATGCAGGTGAACGTCCAAAGGGGTTGACATTTATGACATGTTTTATTTTATTACAGGTGCAGGATGTTACCATGGAGATTCAGGATCTTATACAGTGGCTGGAAAACACAGACCTCAGACTTGCTTCTTCGAAAATCACTTGGGGCATGCCTGATTCTGCAAGTGAACGGCTCAATGCACACTTGGTAACATTTATTTATCTTTGAAATACAAAATAAAATGTAGTCATTAAAGTTATTTATTAACTTTCTTGATTTTCTATTCCACAACAGGAGTTGTGCAATGAGATGGAAGCAAAGCTTCATGCGTACACACATTTGAACAATGCTATTCACAGGATGCTGGAGCAGAGTGACCTTGTGCGAGGGTCATGCACAGAACACAACTTATCTATTCTTGAACAGAAGTGGACATCTGTTTATAGTAAAGTTCAGGAACGCAAAGTAATTTAATTCACTGCTACTTGTTATGTAAATTAAATTCATTTTCAAAGCATTTCATCATGAATATAAGTATATTATTACAACTTAATGAGATGTTTTAATTGCAGGCAAAGCTGATAGAGGGGCTGAGTCTGGCCAAGGAGTTTCACAGTATTGTCCAGGAAATTCTCACAAAGATGAATGAATGTGAAGAGTCTATTGGGCTTCTTCCTCCTGCCAGCTTTGTTCTGGACACAGTTTCCACACAGCTGGTAGAACATAAAGTAAGATTATTTAAGTTTTTTAACACCTACTTTACTTCTGCTTCTGTTTTGTTGTTTATTCATAACAATGTCCTTATCCTCACAGATGTTGGTGAATGAGGTTAATGATTACAGTGAGAAGAAGACCACAGTGGAGAATGCAGGCCGTAGTCTGACAGAGCTGAGTAGGAAGGAAGACTGTGATGTCATTCATAACCTAATCATGACTGTTCAGGATCGATACAAAAAGCTTCAGCAGCGAGCGTTGGAGAGAGGCCGGATGCTGGAGGAGGTTAAAAAGATTGTTAAACAGGTATAGGAGCACTTATTTTCAATGTAAAAGAATATCCTTCATTATTGTTAAACTAAAACCTAAAGTGTTGCTGAGAGAAAAATTAGTGTAACATTGCTCTGAATTTCTCATATTTCAGTTTATTGAATCCTGGCACCTCCTTGTGGACTGGATGACAGAGATTGAACAGATAATAGATACGCATAAAGAGATTGCTGTGTCTCACGAGGAAATAAAGCAACAGCTGACTGAACAGAAGGTGCAAATGTCCGCAGAAACAATTTAACTTGTAGGTCCGCTGCATATTTTTCAGAACTGTAGATATATTTATTATTTAAACCCTGTTTCCTCTTGTAATTAGGAGTTTCAGAAATTGCTGAGACTAAAGAGGCCCATGTATGAAGCCACGATGAAGAGCGGTCGCAGCCTCCATGACAGAGCTCAGAGCAATCATGACAGGCAGCATTTGGAGAACCTGCTGGCTGAACTCAAAGACACATGGGACACCATCAGTGGCAAGTCTATTGAAAGGTAGGTACAGGTCATGAATGTATTTTACAGGGGGGTCAAGCTGCGTTACAGATGGGGCAAGGGATGGCAGTGGCACATGTAAATAGCCAAAGAAGAGGAAGCTATTGTTTTATAAGTTTGTCAAAATTTAGTGGGACATATTATGCAAAATTCACTTTTTTAGTTATTAAACACATTTTGTTGTGAACACACAGAATCAGTCCGGCAAGTAGCACAACATTATAAAATGCTGCAGCATGCGACAACTTCAGCTCAGACTGATCATTTCCACCTGTTGTGCACATGAATGTTGTTTTTATCATTGTTTAAAACCAGGATGCCCTCTGTTTTCCCAGGGATGTGCTGCACATGAAACATCATGTGCAAACGGCTTAAGGGAGCTATTAAATAAAGGGATAACCTGTCTATGTTTGAGGGTTTGCATGTTAAAATTTAAAACAAAGACTGAGTCTACGCAACCAACACCAGCTGCAGTCAGCTAAGAACGCTTCAAACTAATCAGGCATGCTCAAACCTGCTCCCATCTTAAAAATTGATTAACAGAAATTTGAGCCTAATTGCACCAATGATTTAATTCAATTCAGTTTAAATTCAATTCAATTCCGTTTTTTTTATATAGCGCCAAGTCACAACTGTTGTCTCAGGGCACTGTACACAGAGTGGAGTGGTGTGGAGGATGTGGGTGATGGTGGAGAGCTGCTCGGTGTGAGGTTCTGATCCGAGAAGTTTGTTAATGTGGGAGGGGTTGACAGTAGGTGGGGCTGGGCTGCGGGAGGGGTGGTGGGTGGTTGGTCAAACGTGTTGAAGAACTGATTTAGATTGTTCACCCACCCCAAGTCTCCTGCAGCCTGCAAGCTTGTTTTATGGCCTGAGATGTTTTTAAGGTTTCTCCAGATCCCACTGGTGTTAACCTCCTGCAGCTGGTCCTCCATCTTCTTCCTGTAGATGTTTTTTTCCTCTCTGATCTTTCTTCTCAGATCCTTCTGTACAGCTCGCAGCTCCTCCTTGTCTCCTGACTTAAAGGCTCTCTTTTTCTCCTTTAGCAGAGCCTTTATTTCAGGGTTGATCCAGGCTTTGTTGTTTGAGAAGCACCGTTTCCTCCTGAAGGCTTCTTCTGTCTCTGCGGTTCATTTCCTCGCTGTCCGTGTCACCACTGGTTTCCTGCATTCCAGAGGTTTGTAAACAGGCTGGAGATGAACGAGGTTCTGTCGGCACGAATTGAATGAAAGCCATCCATGTTTATGTGAGTCGCTGCCTCATCTGACAGATAATCAGAGGCAATAGCAGGAAGTTTGGCATGAATTTTATCCCTTATCAAAATTATTTTATCTATAAAGAATCTCATGAAATCATCACTACTTAGAGGTAGAGAAGGGACAGTTTGTGCACACAATGTATTGGACTGATAACGTAAGTTAAGTACTTGGACATTTGTCAGTAATTGGGATCTATGCTGTATGATGGAATTTTCTTTTTATTCAATCAAAAAATATTAATTTCAACCAAAAGAAAGTTATTTCAACCAAACAAAAATCAATTTTATTAAAAAAATATTTTTTTATCAAAGAGATTTTTTGCAAAGCAAAATCTCTTTTTGCATGCAGAAATCTTTGGTTGAATCTCAAACTTTTGGTTGACACTTGAAGTTTTTGGATGAACATCTGGGGTGGGGGGGCCTAAGGAGGAACTGTGTAAGATGTGTATTGGTTAGTGCAGACTAAAGCAATTTCTTCTTGTGGCATGTTCAATTTCCGGAAACTTTTTGTTCATTTCCTCTATAAACACCTACAGAGAGCAGTAAATAGGTGATTAAATGACATCACTAATGTATTGCAAAGCTCAATTATCAATGGAGGAGGTTTACAACACATTAGGCTACTTGATCATCTCTAACCTGTCTACACCTCTATTTGGATTCTTCTTCTTTACCCGCTTAGAATGTTGTCAATACAATAAATGGCCGTTATTAGTGGGTAGGGGGGTAGCGGAGACATAAGGGGTGAACATGTGTGGGGTACGTGGAAGGGGGGATAGAGGGAAGCAGAGGGATGAAGTCAGCGAAGGCAGTAAGTTAATAGGGGGATGTATCTGAAACCGTGAAGTGCTGTATGTGCATGTGTGAACATGTGGAATAAAACTGTGTAACCAGTCCCCGAACAGCCCCGCCCAGCCATAGTTTCAGAATTCTGATGTTGTGTCCATCTGCTCTGCCACTGGTTGCTTTCAGACACCAGTTCACAGAGATAAGTGGGAGGAGGTATAGGGCAGAGCATCAGTTGGTGTAACATCCAGGAGAGTTTGAGATATCCAGCCTTCAAGGCAACATAGGGCTGCCAAATTCAAATAATCTCTATTTGTTTTGGAGCAACCTGACACTGTTGATTTGCTTGTCCGCCTTAATGTCTCACTAGAACTCTCAATGGTGAATTCTAATCAGCCAAATTTCTTGGTTGTTCTTGCCTCACAGAGCATACAACTTCTTCAAGATCTATACCATAATTCCCACCAGCGGGCTCGTGACCCACAGAATCCATAACATGTCCCATCAGAACATGTTATTTCCCTGTCTTTTTTAGAAAAAAATGTGATCAATAGTATTGAGAGACCAGCTGACCAGATCCATAATTTCCAGTTTTGGAAGATATGCAAGAGAGGCACAAAACATTCAGCAAAAAAGAGATGAAGGAAGGCTGAAGAGAGAGGGGAAAAGCATCTGCCTTCACAGAGAAGAAAGGAAGAAAAAAAATGTGAAAAAGAAGGACTTTAAAGCATGATAGGTCTCCTTTAAGTTAATCATTTTATGTAAATCAGTAAGCCAGATTTTAGGGGTGCTGCTAATTTACCTGTGTAAACAATTTAAGATTCCATGTACATTATGTTTAAAATGTCTACATAAATTCTGATTTAACCTGGAGAAGTTGTTTGCAGGGGTGCCACAGATTAAACAGGACAAATTTTCCACTTTCTAGTCCTGTTTCAAAGGTTTCAGCCTAAGCTGTATTCCCAATACTTTTTACTTTTTAGACAACATAGGCTCGAAGAAGCACTGCTGTTCTCAGGAAGATTCACCGATGCTCTGCAAGCACTGAATGACTGGCTGTACAGAGCTGAGCCTCAACTTGCTGAAGATGTTCCTGTTGGTGGAGACAAAGACACAGTCAATAATCTCATTGACAAACATAAGGTACGGCTTTCACACAAATAAACAAATTCAGATCCCAACTAGGCTAAAGATTTGTCACAACAACTTAGATAAATTCAGTGATTTTTGCAGGATATTCAAACAGTGTACAACATATCTACTACAGAAACAAGTATTTTCTCCTCACAGAACTAGGTGCTAAAATTTATTATAAACTATTATGCGATTTTTAGGAAAATGAAACAACATTTTATTTTACTTTTTCCAGGCTTTCCAGAAAGAGCTAGGAAAACGAGCCGGATGTATAAGGACCTTGAAGCGCTCTGTGAGGGATCTGACCCGGAGTAGCATGGCAGATGCCCATTGGCTGCAGGAGCAGATGGATGAATTGGGGGGACGCTGGGAGGCTGTGTGCAAACTGTCAGTCAGCAAACAGGACAGGCTGGAGGCTGCACTTCAGCAGGTACTGCTTCCAAATACACAACATCTGTTCTCATGTATCTGTGTGTGGTCTGCAACAGAAAAAAAGCAATGACAAATGTGAAAATACTAATGTATTTACAACATTCACTTTAAGTATTTGATTAAACATCAGAAAGTCATAAAGTGCAAACTTTATGGGAAAAAAGTGTGTAAAAACTATATTTAACCAAGCAAAATGGAAAATTATGCAGTGATATTTTTATAACACAAAGGATGACATTATAGCAGTAGTGTTATATGCTAATGAGTGCTAAAAACTTTGATACTACAAACTCACTATTAACATATAATTATTGCAAATATCTAGTGCTATTAACTATTAGCACTATTAACATAAAATTATTGGAATATGAGTGCTATTTTAGTAGCACAAAGGATGACATTATACAATGTAGCATCCCGGCACCCGATTTGTTGATTATCACTGAAGCAGAGAGAATTCTGAAATATGGGGTCATGCCTGAAAAGGAGGATACATAGTCTGTATTATTTAACATTTAAATTTAACATTTATTAAAAAACAGCTAAATGTAAGAACAGTGAGCCAAATAACAATAAAATGTTAATTGTAAAATAGGATTTTATACTCAGAAAGCTAAATAATAAAAATGTATTAGTGTCATTTTTTACTATTTTACTTTACACTTGGCACCCCATAGTTGCACAACCATGAAAATACTGTGAAACCACCAGTTAAACTCTACTTTTTATTTGTGCCATTGTTTCTGTTCTTCTCAGTCTGAGAAGTTTGATGGTATTGTACACTCTTTCATGGAGAGGCTCACTGAAGCAGAAAGAATTCTGAAATATGGGGTCATGCCTGAAGAGGAGGATGGTTTGCGGGCCTTCTACAGACAACACAAGGTCAGTTTTACCAGGAACTGATTGTGAAAATACTTTTTCCCACCCTATCTCCTTCTGGGGACGTCATAGGTGCTGATAAGGAGTTGGCTAAAGATAAATAAACTCAGGTGTGATGGGGATGACTGTGACATCAACAATTTTAACTGTTTTGGGTAAAAAAAAAATTGCCATGTAAGTAGAAATAGTTGTTTGTGTGAGCTACTGCAACAAAAAAGCTCATGACACTGAATAAAAGATGTGGAAAAGTTTTTTGTCTTTACCTCTATAGGAATCACTGGCTGCCTTGCAGACTCAAACAAAGGACTTAGAAAACATCCAGAGTCTGGGTGAGGAGATTTTAGCCTTGTGTCACCCAGACGCCATTATAACTCTCAAATCTTGGATCAGTGTAACTAAAACTCGTTATGAGGAGGTGAGTTCCTTCATGCTAAAATAATAACACAAACATTTCAATTTCCTTCCAAAGCTATCAAGTTCACTGATCAAGTTAACTGTTACCATCAGTGAATAAGAAATGAAACAGGTTTTGACACCGTGAAATATGTTTTCTGAGCCAGGTTCAGACCTGGGCCCAGCAGCAGAGCCAGAAGATCATGGCCAGCTTAGCAGCACTGGATGCGAAAAAAGAAGAAGTTCAGAGATTATTAGACTGGATCTCATCAGCAGAAGAAGCTCTCACCCTGAGAGATCAAGAGTCTCTGCCTGAGACCACAGAGCAAAACCAAGAACTTATTGAGCAGCACAAGGTACAATGTTTCTCTCCTCTGTCATTTTGAGCTACACAAAATACAAATTCACTTACCTGCATAATGCTTTCTAGATACTTTTAAAGCATCACTGTTAGAGCAATGCAATCTGCATTTTCCACATCTGAGCTATGCTTCACACACCTTTTGGGTAAAAACAACACTTCTACTTCTCTGCTAGTCAACTCAACCAGTGTTTGCTTAAAAACATAATTAGATGACAAAACAAAACAACAAAATTTAGTCCCAAAATACTGTGGTAGTGTCAAGTATGTAATATTTTCAAATTACTGACAACCAACAATTACCATTGGGGATTAAAAAAAATATTGATCAAAGTTTAACAGGTTTGATCAGTGGTGGGCAGCACTAATCTAAAAATTAGTTCCACTAGCCCTAAAACACTAACTCACGTATTTAGGTTCCCTGATTCTAAATCATTAATGCACTGAAACTTTTAGCAAAAGCTAATTTTATAGCACTAATAACCCAGTCAACCCATGAACATTCTTCAACAGAGCCACTGAGCCACATATTGCCATGCTGCTCTCTTAAGACTTATCATTGACATTCCACAGCCATATTTGGGTTTGTACATTATCAATATATAGTCACCTAGTGGATAAATAAGGGTGGGGAGGTGTGCCTTGTGATGAGGAAGCTCGGTTCGGAGATACAGCCCAGAGGAGGAGGTGGTCCCAAGAGGCGGTTCTAGTCCCACTCATTTTTGCTCCCTTCCCTGGCTGCCTCGGAACAAAACAGGATTTCTCAAACGTGCATGAATGAGTCGAAGCAAGACTCTGGGCATGTTTTTGTTGAGAGGACATTATTCTAATATGATATAAAGCTAAAAAAAATATTTTACATGATATTTCTCCTTTAATACGATTTCATCTAATTTCAGATTTATATTTTGAATTGCATTGAATTCAACTGAATTCAACTGGACTGAATCCAAATAGAGGTGTAGACAGGCTAGAGAGAATCAAGTAGCCTAATGTGTTGTAAACCTCATCCATTGATAATTAAGCTTTGCAATACATTAGTGGTGTCATTTAATCACCTATTTACTGCTCTCTGCAGGTGTTTATAGAGGAAATGAACAAAAAGTTTCCGGAAATTGAACATGCCACAAAATTCTGCAAACACAAGAGCTCTCCCAAGCACCACGTTTCCCCCAGCAAGCGGCCACTCACAAGTAAGAAAACAATACAGTTTACAACTAATTAGTGTATTCAGACAAACATTAAAGGCATTGCTAGCTTGATGACCACCTGGAAATGTGTAAAACAGGTACTATTTGATCAAAGATACATGACTAATTTTCCATGCAGAGAGAAGAAGCACGCTGAAGCTGCCGCCCGTTATACCTGTCCCCCTTGAGCACCTTGATCCCCAGACTCCACCGCTTACTCAGCTGGTCAGTCAGTGGCAGAAACTTTGGTACCTGGCTGCAGCAAGACAAAGTCGCTTAGAACAACACCAGCAAATGCTCAAAGAGGTTATTGTTGCTTTTCCTAAATGCCTCAATAGATAATAAAATAATGATGACCACTGTAGCAGAGATAACCTTAGTAAAAGTTTTGTGAATGTATTTTTGATCTTTTTGTCAGATGGAGGAATTTGCCAACTTTGACTTCAATATTTGGCGAAAGCGTTACATGCAGTGGATCAGTCATATGAAGTCTCGGATTTTAGATGTGTTCCGGACCATTGACCGAGACCAAGATGGACGGATCAGCCAGAAAGAGTTCATTGATTATGTTCTTGCTTCTAGTAAGACTATTTGTGGGTGTTCATAAATTTTCATAAGTGTTCTATGTCAAAATCTATAAAGTTATCCTATTTCTTTCATCCGCTTCCTTAATTGTAGAATTTCCAACAAATTCTCTGGAGATGAATGCAGTGGCAAACATTTTTGACATGAATAACGATGGCTTCATTGACTACTATGAATTTGTAAGTGCACTCCATCCTAGCAGGGACCCCTACAGGAAAACACTGGATGCAGATCAGATCAATGAAGAGGTATGTACAGAGTGTTTAGTATCATTTAAATTTAAAATGTGGGTATCTATTGCCTTTCGTTTTTTTATTCCTTCATAGGTGAGTCGACAGGTGTCCCTATGTAACTGCCCTAAGAAATTCCAAGTGGAGCAAATAAGTGCCAACAGATACAGAGTGAGTCTTTTTTTTTAGACACTGAAATACCTTATCCTTACATTTATAAATTAATTGGTTTACCTTCCTCTTTGGAGTAATCATAAAATGTAACTTGTACAAAAATGTCTGAAAATTAAAAGCAGTGAATGTTGCAGAAGTTTTGAAGTGTCACCTCCAATGCCCGGTGGAAAGAGCTTTTCAAAAATCTCTTTTATTCATCTGCTATGTTTAACATTGAACAGGCAGATTCTGAGGACTCAGTGGAAGAAAAAATCATTACTATGGCAGAGGTCCCCAAGGTAGTCAATAAAGCTCCCAGTAGCAGGGTGTCAGGGGTGAACAATTTCACCCTGAGATACTGAAGGCTCTGGATTTTGTGAAGCTATCATTGTTGAAACTTCTCTTCAATGTTGCATTGAGGCCTAAGAATGCATTTACATCAGCCCAGTTTAGTCTGCTTTAATCAAACTCTAGTTTGTTTGCCTGGAAAGTCCGTTTCATTTGGGGAAGTGTAAACACATAATCAATGGACTCTGATTTGGACCAAAAAAGTGAACTCTGATCTGCAGTTGTGGGTACTGTGGGAGTATAGGATGCCAGGATTGCTTTTAAGGGCTACTCAGTCTTTGTAAAACCAAAGCAGGAGCTGTGTCTGTATTTTGGCACAAAGGTGCGCTCATTCCAGAGCTGTCCCTTATCTTCTATCTAGTGTTTGTGTTGTCCATGTATGCAATTGTGAAGAAGAGGGTGTCTGGTTTGGGAATCCCTGAGTTTTTTCCCTGCTTTGTGCAGATGATGTATTTCGGTTGGCATCAGTGCACCATGACTTTCAATGTACACTGGGGCGGTTTGCAGCCAAGTGTGAAACAGCTGGGTTAAACGCTAGCTTCTCCAAGTCTATAGTTCTTAACCCACAATAAGTAGAATGCCCCCTCTGGGTGAGGTGTGAAATCTCTCCCTCAGGTAGAGGAGTTCAAGCATCTGGGCATCTTGTTCACAAGTTATGATCAGATTGAGTGGGAGATGTATCAACAAATCGGGCCATCATCCTCAGTAATAAGGGTGTTTCTTCCACTGGTCCTTGGCAAAATAAAAGTTAAGTTGAAAGGCCAAGCTCTTGATTAACGACATTCCAACCATCACTTATAGCCTTGAGGTATGGATCAGGACCGAAATGAAAAGACTGCAGATACACTTATAGATAGGCTGAGGCGCTTCATCATCCAGGGGTAGCTCAAAGTAGAGGCACTACTTCCTTGCATCAAAAGGAATTTGTTGAGGTGGTTTGGGCATCTCATCTGTTTAGGATGCCTACCTTTAAAGGTTTTCCAAGCATGTCCCAGTGAGAAGAAGTCAATGTCAGACCCAGATCTCACTGGAGGAATTATAATGGCTTTATAATGTCAATTCATTATTATAGCAAGGGAGAAGTTGTCAGTGTTTTTGCAGAGCTCTGTGCAGAGCAAGGCTCCTGGTTTTTTTGATAACCCAATGCTGAGGCCTTCAGTGTGCTGTACTGAACCTGATTTGGAGTCAGAAGATTGAAAATAAAGCTTTAAGAAGAAATCCAGCTGATTCCTGTT
>JAUBOC010000050.1:16042748-16059344 GCA_032275365.1 Anablepsoides cearensis | reverse complement strand
CACATTCTGAAAACAAGATTAATATTCTTACACAATCAGTTCTTGTTTAGTAAATCAGTCTCAAAACAAGATCAAATTGATTTTTTGGCTGGATATAAGGTTTTAAAACTTGGTTAGAAAGACATTTTTTGCAGTGTATCATCAGCCCATCTAACAGTCATTGATTTAGATGGTCATATAGTCGATCACAAACATGTGAATTGAATTGAATCGAAATCATATCGTGACAGACTTTGTGATATCGAGAAATATCGAATCATCATCCAAACATATCGATGTAATATTGTATCGTGATAAAGCTGGTGATTTACACCCCTATTAAATATGTTCCCAGGTACTATTGAGCACCATCCATTTAAAACATAAGTAAGGTGTTAGTGCTTAATATCTTATTGTGTTTTTTTATGGGTTTTCATGTTTAGACCTACTTAAATAAATAAAAGAAAATTAATAATAAATTAAAACAAATAAATTATCAAAATAATAGCTCTAAATTGTTCCATGATTGGAACAAAAGAGCCTTACTTTTCAGTTTTCAAAACAGCGTTTCTTTAAATCGATTTATTAGGGTTTAGTTTGTTTGAATTTTTTTAAGTTTCTGAACAGGTCAATGCTTCATCACAAGATCAACACAGACAGAAAACATGCACATATCTATAAATTTGTTTTTGTTACTCCAACATTCAAGTTTCTGCATACCGCTAAAATTTTTTTTAAAAAGACACATGTAGGAAGAACAAATACCAGAGATCTACAGTGCAAAAACCACCACACCACTCTTATATGTTAATTCAATACAAACACATGCTTTTTGTGCTCAACATTATGCCATTTATTAAGCCGTTTTTGAGAACACGTTAATTAAAACCACTTTAAACAAATTTTATATATCATAAATATGTCATATTTAAGAGAAACAATTCACTTTGTGCCTATACAGAGAAGCATTACACAGCTGCATCATTTTTTACGATTGAAAGCAAGTAAGGCACAAAAGAGGAATTTTATTCATACAGTTTAGTCATGCTACTATAGATTATGTCAAAAACATATTAAGAAGCTATTCTAGAAGCTAATATCTGCTAAATGATTCCCGGCATTAGTATGGTGTGCATGCTCCAAAAGACAAATCACAGAAAAAGGATGCAGCTTCATATGAGAAGAGTAAATGTATGTTTGTGACACAAGAGTGGAAATCATTCTACAATATTTGGTCAGGAGGCAAGAAGAATCTGTTTTGTTTTTGCTGTAAAGTGCATAATGTTTAATGGACGGGGAAACCATGCTACTCTGAGTCTCACACAGAAGGAAAAGTTGGGCAATAATTTCACCAAAGATAAAATTCTTTGGTTCACTACAAGATCAATTATTGCCAGCTGTAAGGAAGTAACAGTCTTGCCAACTCCTCATTTAAACCACCAAGATGATGAGTAAAACTGAGCCTGTGGCACATTAACAATATGCCTTTGCCTATTTACGCGGCAAACCTGCAGTGCAAGAAATGTCTAACTGCATTCTCAAATCAGCAGGTAAGCATACTGTTGTTCATCTATGTCAAAAACAAAACACCTGCTTTTAAAAGCTCCTGTTAAACAGAATCTTTTGTCGTAAGATTTGCACTTAATGTTCTCTGATTGTCTTTGCATCGCTCTGACAAGATCTTACTTGATGACAGGAAGACAGAGAAAAAAGTGATTAAAAAACAGGCACTAAGGTGAAAAGAAAAGAAGGCAGGACAGAAGGTAAATTACAGCGGGGAAAGTCAAAAGTAAATAGAAAATTTTATGATATAAGCTTAAGGCATACATATTTTACCAGAAATGTTTATACAAAATTATATCATACATGAAATTTAACATAAATGAGCAAAGATAATAATATTATGATAAGGACACAATAGTCATGCATTCACATACAACTAACATATTCTGCAATCATTTTTACTCAAATTCCCTGTAAACAAATCATTGAAATGATACAAAAACATCATATAAAAACTTCTGCTTTGGGTTTGGATGAACCACTTTGCATGTGTGCTGTCAGTATCTCTGCTGTAAGGCACCAATTTGGTTGTTGCTGACCACCTGCACAAACCAATGAACTGAAGGGTTAAAGCCCAACACTTACTGTCCTATTAGCTTGTCCATGCACTGACATAGTGGCCATAGTTAAAATAAAGATTGTCATTGGTACGAGAGTAATTCAGTCTTATTCAGCTGCTTGGTCCACGAAACCCCCCCCCCCAAAAAAAAAACATCTGCTGTGAATTAAGGCAAGTGTAGTCACATACTTTGCCACTGATATCACTTCCCTTTTTTCAAATGTCTATTCAAATTGAGCTTGCCAGTGGTTGTCAGACTGAGTCTGCAGCAATTTATTGAGCAAAGAGGGGAGGATGGCAATGATAGTTAAGTAGGAGATCCTGGTCAAAGCTTTTCTTTCTCATATTCTGGACATCAATGTTTCTTTCCTGCTGGAGTGTGTGTGTGCACGCTGTAGCAGAGGACACCTGGATTTCTATGCATGAGTGTGCACAGAAATGGTGGAAAGATCGTTCCTGATGATCTCGTTCACTGTGGAGACAGAAAAAAAAAATCATTAACGGCCACATAAAGTTAAAATCAAATTTGGCTTTTACACTTCCTGTAAAAAGATGACAAAAAGGGACTGTCAATTTAAATTACTCTATGGGTGACATTTCCAACTTAGAATACTTGATAAATTCCCCTTCACAATACATGACAGCACTTTTAGAACATGGCTGAAACAAAAACAAAACATTTGTAAAATCTCACTTTAGAATGAACACAGCACAAACAGGAGTGTTAAAATTCCAGTGTTAAACTTTTGGGTGTTGATTTAACACCCCCTAGTCTTATTTTAACACTTACTGAGTAAACCAACACCCAGTGTTGGTGTTAATTCACAGTGTTGATTTCCTCAGTGTTGTCTCAACACTGGACAGTGTTAAATAAGCTCAGCCCACGGTTAAGTCTTATATAGCACTTAACAGTATTGTTATATAACACCATGCAGTGTTGAAAAGAAGTATTCTGAAAAGCCCCGCCCTCTTCCACCTCATGTCAGACAGACCAGTATTTTCTAAGCAAGGAATGCTGGGTAATCTTGTAGAAATGATGTGTGACTATTAAAGAAGTTCATGAGAGTAAAAATGAGAATAGTTCTGGTTAGTTTTCTTGATCAGTTTGATCAAGTTGTTCAAGTTTAAGTTTGTATTATTGGCCATAAATCAACACCATGAGAGATAGGTCTGTTCTGCTGTGTAAAGGGTGACTCCATTATACTTTTCTAACTACTGAGGTGTGTTTGTACAACACTAAAAACCGTTTGATTTTAACTCTGTGTGTTAAACTTACACTCTCAAATCTATCGTGTATTGACACTGTTAACCTTTCTAAAACCACAATTTCCTTTGTTAATAATAATAATAATAATAATAATAATAATAATAATAATAATAATAATACACTGGTGTTACTTTTAACACTATATTTTAACACTGTTGAAATGTATATGTGACACCCAGTATTGTTGAAAATTAAACACTGGTTGGTGTTAAATTACCAAATAAAAAATGGGTGTTAAAATTAAACACTTTCACAAATGCTATTTTAACACCAGCGAGTGTGGACACATATAGACTCTTTGTTAGTGTTGAAATTAACACTGTGGGTGTTAAATTAACACTGGTATTTTTGCTGTGAAGACAGCCACGAACTTGCTACACTCCTAGTCCTAGCAAAAATACAATGTGAGCATCAAGTGTCATCAATTTCCAACAAGAAAACGAAAAGATATCTTGGTTTATCAAACAATACGTCTATTCTAAAAGAGACCGAATGCTGCCTCAATGTGGGCTCACCACTATAGAGGAGGGTTGTCAAGCTTGGTCGCCATGTAATGCTGCATTCATACCGAATGCAATTTCAGCATCAGGGGCGTCAGCTTTACATGCAAAGTCTATGATAGACGTGCGTCAAGCAGCGTCAAGAAGTGCTGCGGCGCGTCTTGTGCAATTAGAGCGATTAGAGCGTTCAACACGGGAGTTGGAAAATTTGAACTTTTGCAGCTCGATGAGGCATGTCAACGAGTCAGAGAGAATCCACCACTGTGTGGCGTAGTGACAGATTTTCAGACAGGACAGTTTCCTGAATGATGACCATTAACCCGAGACAGATGGACAGGAGCTCTTTATCTAAAATCGAGTGCCTATAGTCCTGGGAGGACATGTGGGCACTGATGCGAGTCAGCGGCTCATCACACTGGACTAGGGAAAAAAATATTTTTGAAAGCTAGCCTCATTAGCCTGTGTGATCAAACTCACCAAACTCAGAATGTCTCTGAATTATCTGATGAATAAATTTTGAACTATTTGATGAGCTTTTTCTTCTCATGCTCTCAGTAAATAAATAAAGCCACAGAGACTGACAGAGGAGGACAGACCGGCAGAGGAGAGGGGGGAGGAGGCTCTCGACATACTAGATGCCCGTCAAGCGCTTCAAGAGCAATTTTGACTTGCGTCTGACCTCAAAGTGCACAAGTGTCCAACTTGAAGCATTGGATGCAATTTTGATGCTGAAATCACGTTTGGTGTGAACATAGCACTAGCCACCTTGCAGGAGATTCTCCGGCCATGATTAATCTCTGCAATCAAAAGATCCGCTGGAGAGGCATAAATAGTATGGAGGACTCTTGTAGCAGTTGACTGGTATACGGTGTCCAGAAGGACTTTGGGTTTTGTGATAGTGGGTGCAAAAACTAAGGCATGGGTGAAATTTCCGGATTGTTAAAGGAAGCACCTTTAGCTTGCCCTGAGAAGGCTTTGGCAAACAATTCAGTGACTCATAAAAGAAAATGCCAGGCTTGGTTTGGGTGGGAAACTGCTAGCCAGGACTGAAGACACTGTTGAGCAGGGGAAGGAGCACATCAAGGATCTCTCCATCATGTAACTTTAAGGAAGCAGAGTCTAAGCTACTTAGTGCCCAGGTGTCACGGGTAGGGAAAATTTGCTCTATGATGTTGAAGACCATGGATGCTATTGGGTTTTCTTGATTAACAAATCTCTTCAATGTTGCATGGAGGACTGGGACAAATCCTGTGGTGTGCCAGTCCAGTGTGGTGGCTCTCATAAAAGAAAAAACACAAAACAGGGACCATAAAAGCTCTTTTAAGTATCTTGAGATAACATTTCTCATCTTTGGTTGGTCGTAAGAAAGAGTTGAGTCGAAAGGCAAAGTTCTTGATTTACTGGTTCATCTATGTTCCAACTCTCACCAATGGTCATGATCAAAATAACAAGATCAGGGACATAAGCGGCCACAGAAAGGCCAGGGTGGGTGTGTGGGATTTCAGAGTTAAAAGGAGCTGGCTGAGGTGGTTTGGGCAGCTAATTTAGGAGGGTGCCTCCTGAACACCTCTCTTTGCAGGTTTTCTGGGCATGTACCTCTGGAAAGAGGCTCCAGGGCATAGCCAGAACTCGCTGAAGGTATTTTATATCTTGTCTGAACAGGGAAAATATTTGTGTACCCTAGGAGTATCTGTAGAGTATCATTGCAGGGACGGATATCTGGGTTTCTCTTCTAGAACTGTTACCTCTGCGACCAGACTACAGATAAGCAGTGGAGGATGAAGATGTTAATATACATTGCTGCAGAATTTATTCTTTCTTTCTTTCTTTCTGAAATGTTTTGTTTTATCTCCTAGCTTTTAGACCTTCTTTTCAAAAGTCATGTCAAATACAAAGTCAGTTCATTGTTTTGTTCAAGGTGTGCCTTATTATTTTTATAATAGCAAATATGTTTAATATTAATGTAAACAGCCGATGGAAGGAAAACCTAGAATACAAAGGATTTCAGAAGCAGGCATAGAACAACTTTCTTTGTGTTCGATTTTTGACTTAGGCACTTTGAATACCTATTTGCGCAAAAAAATGGATATAACACTTAAACAAGTAGAAAGTATATGAGGTGGGGTGTTGTATGGATCCAAAATTATCTGACACTAGCTATGTTTACGTGCACAAAATTCTTTGATTGGATTGAAATGTATTTTGTTTACATGCACCAGGCTTTTATTCAGAATAAAACCACTGACATGCGCAGTTGCTAATTGTCCCTAAAAAAACACAGAAAAAAGTTCTACTTCCCTGGTGAACATAAACAAACAGCTTCTGTGCGCCCAGAATGGACCTGCGACAGGTTTTAATAATGGTGGAGATGTAACTGCACTCTGGTGATGTGCAGACTTTTTTTTTTTTTTTTTTTTTTTGCAAAACGGCGCAGGCTGTCTGTTTTCCTTGTTTATTGAATGAGAGAACAGGAGGAGACGTTCTGTGTTGTAAACTACAGCGCTGCTCCACAAAAGAACAGAAACCAGTGGATGAAAGTCAGCAGACATGTGCAGTCAGGTCAGTTTTCAACAATCAGAATAAAATGATCGGATTAAGTGTTTACATGCATGTTGTTCGGAATATCAATTGGCATAAACCACCTCTCTCAATCCGATGACAAATTCATTCGGATCGAGCTGAATCGGATCAGAATAATCTGAATGGGGTGTTTACATGACACATTTTTATTCCGAATGGCCGTTTAATCAGATTACTTATATGCATGTAAATGTGGCTACTGTGATAACGCTGCTGAATACTTGGAATAGCAATGCTTAAGTTGACAAATACTTAATATCAGTAGCTGCAATCCAAACATATCAATGTCATTACTAGCTCATATTATCTCACTACACACATATCTGTTTTCTAAGTCACCGTCTTGTCTTTCCTGCACCAGTTCCTGTGCCCGCTCTTTTCCCACAGTCAGGCAGGCAGGGATCAGCAGCCCCCAAACTCTCATTTATCTACAGTGTGTTCTTTGGCAAAATAGAGGGAAGTGACTGAGAAGATGGCGAGGGCCTCAAGACCTGTGGCTCCACACAAACAAAAAGTTTCACAGTTGCAGAGCTCAGGATGATAACACAAACTGATGCAGACAGAGAGAGAGACTGAAACAGTCTGATGAAACCAGCAACAGGAAGTCCACCCACTCTAAGGTTCAAATAAGGCCATGCTGTTTGTTTTCACTAGATACTAGTTGGTGAAGAGTGAAACATCAGCACTGAGTCAGATGATGTAGAAAAACAATATTCAAAGTAAGTAAATTTCATTTCTGAGCCAGGAACAGGCTGATGATTAAATCACTTCCAAACCACATTGCTGCCATTTTAAAACAGCTACAAAACAGCCCTTCAAAATTTCAGTGGTTCATAAAAAAGTTGCTATTTAAAGTTTTACACTGCTGTCACTCTCACACTAAATTATACTTTTTGAACTGCACACCATGGGCAACAGGGCCTTTTGCTCTGATGCACTCTGTTCCTGTGGAACTACCTTACCTGAGGATACCCCAGACTACAGAGAGAGGTTTAAGAAAGGACTCAAGAGCTTCCTTTTTTTTTTGTTTTTAGATATTTTGAGTTTTGGAGCACTTTGAGATTGGAAAATGTAAAGTGAAATACAAATTCAATCAATTATTATTATTATTATTTTGGCTGAAGTATTAATAAAATATCCCTAAATTGTACCAACATTTTTTAGCTGTATTTGAACTAGCCATTTCCTGGCTCTGTTGGATTTCCTAATTGAGGTAATTGAAAAAGCTTTCTACAATAAGCAAAATAAGAATATTTCCTGGAGAAACTATGAAAGAACTTTCCATGTGCTGTCCAATTGAAATAAAGATTTGAATTTACTGTTTGTTGGAGATCACTGTGATCTACTAACCTAATCCAATATGAGCCAAACAAAAACTGCTGAGTTATGGTCAATGTTGCATTTTAGCTCTGGCAGCCATCTTGGATTTTTATTTAGCATTTAGGATTTGTCAAAGCTTGTTCTTAGTTATTACAATACCAGTTTTCAGCTGTGTAAGTCTTAAAATGGCTGAATTAGAGCCTTTTTTTAAATTAGCATTAGCATTGGCTTGAACTTCTGATTAGCATACAGAGCTGAGCTCATTGTTGTCCTAGAAGGTTTTTTGATGGTAGTTTTTTGCAATTTATGTATGGTAACTCAAAACGCCACTAAAAGTAATAGCACATTTCCCACCCCCGAGCTGGTTATTTTGATATATTTGTAGCGGTGCATATTGCTGTTTTGGCCGCTTTAAAGTATGGCTTTAAATAGATAGCTATAAATAAATAAATTATACAGCAAAAACCGGAGTGTTAAAATTTCAGTGTTAAACTTTTCAGAGTTGATTTTAACAATTAAGGGCCATTTTAACACTTGTGTTAAAGTGGTGTTAATTTCATCAGTGTTGTCTTAAGTCTAGAGAACATTAAATAAGTTCCACCCACTTTTAAGAAACACTTAAAGGTGTTTTATGCTATATAACACTTAACAGTGTTGTCATATAACACCATGCAGTGTTGATTCTAAAAAGCCCCGCCCTCTTCCCCGTCATGCCAAACGAACCAGAATATTCAAAGCAAGGGATGCTGGGTAATCCTGTAGAAATGACATGTTTTTCATGAGTGTGACTATAAAAGATGTTCATGAGTGTAAAAATGAGTTGTTCTGGTTAGTTGTTTGTTTCAGGTTAGTTAGTTCTTCAAGTTTAAGTCTGTATCAGTGGTCATAAATCGACACCATGAGTGAGAGCTACTTCCTGGGGTGTGAAGGTCGACTCTGTTACTCTGTTGTGTTCATACACTTAAAGAGTTGACCTCAACTCTGAGCCAGAGTGCAATCTGCTCTGTAGCCTACAGTGTAAAACTTACACTGATCTTGTATGTTAGGATACTAAATGCAGAATGCACTTTATATGTATTGAAACAGACACTTTAAAAGTGTTAAATATTAACAGTTTTCAAAGTGCAATTTTAACTCAGAATCTGTGAGAATTATATAAACTCAGAGAAAGTGTTAAATTTAACACTATGTGAGTTAAATTAACACTTTGGATTTTGCTGTGTTATCTGGGAAGAGTGAAATGGTATTGGTAAAATAGTTTATTTATACTCTTAAAATGTTTGAATTTTACACTATTCTGGTGTTACATAGTTAACTACAATGTCCAGTGTTGTTTCAACACTGGGAACTTGGACCCAAATGATCACCAAGTTTGGTATAAAATTTACTCTTAAGGTGTAACATAAAAACTTAACATTCTTTTTTTAGGTGACAATAATAGTTGTCACCATTCAAATGAATGTAGGTAGATGAAGGCATCGCAAGACTCTCTAATTCATTTGATATGGCAAGCCCTAATAATATTTGTGACTTTTACACAAAAATCCATTTAAACTGGTCAATATTGGTTAATACTGCACAATGTTGGAATGTGTTCAAAATGCAGATGAAACAGAAAAAAATGTCATTTTCCAAGTAGCCTATTATTTGTCTGATGTGAAGACATTATGTTCTGACGAACCAATAATATAGTACGAAGCATGGACAGAGAAACACATGTATGCTTAAATAATTAAATAGAGGATAAAAATTAAATAATGTATGATGCTTTTAAAAGTAATAAGCCACAACAAACTATACCTTGCTTTTGTATGCAAACGCACTCCCAGTCGCACAAACATGCACAGTGCGCACACACAGGTTGGTCGGGACTCACCTCCCAAGGCTGGAGGAACTCCCTTTGGAAAAATACAACTTGTGCCAACACTGCTGGCTGTTTTCAACCCTGTTCCACTCGGGGCTAAACAGGCATTTACACGCCGAGGTTATTTTTAGTTCATAAAGGAAGTACAGGCACATGCAACAATGGAACGATACAGCTTTAATGCTGCCGCTCAGCCCCGTTTGCAGAAGGGAGAAAACAGCTCCAGGTAATTCTGCAAAAGACGGGAAAACCCAACAGTTTGGCAGTAAAAATGAAAAGGAAAAAAAAAGCCACAAATGTTCCTTTTTTCACAGTGAAAACAGACTTCTTTTCTTCTTTTCAGTCACTGTTAAAAAATTGTGACGCGTCCTCCGCCCACATATTAAATGAGGTGTTATTTTGATGTGCTTTATCAACCATTATTTTCCACTGGCATGCTCACTGATGTTCCATTGTAAAAACAAAAAAAAAGTGACAGAGGCAAAAGGTAAAACTCTGGCCCTGTTTTCATCGTTCTACTCTGTTGCCAATCTGAGAAATTTAGAAACAGGATGTGGCTAACTGTTGCACCACAACACAACACCAGTGTGCTATTTATAGCCACACAATGATGCAGCTTGTGTACCGTGTAGTTGCAGCAATTTCTGAGAAATGAAGAATTTTTGAAGAGTCTGAATGACTGAAAGGTAAATCTGCTCTCACAGGTAAAAATTGAGCAAAAGGAATTATACAGTAGTCAGGTTTTTCTGATCTGATTTGACCACAAAGATTCATTGCAGAAAAAGAAACTAAGTGTTAAAGTTCAGAAAGGGATTGTTTTTTATTTTTCCTTTAAAGACAAACTCTCAAATAACATCTCCCTCACCTTTCTTAAAATGACTTGTTAACCACAAACATGCAATAAAAGGAAAGACAGTTAAGCTGTGGAACATTTTTTTGTGGAATTTGCCTTAAAAAAATCAGCCCCTTGCATAATGTGGGATTGGCAGGGTTTTTATTATAATCATTAAACTGCAGTAGGTGTAACTTTTCCACTGGGACATTTCCCTATATCATGATTTCTATACCACATGAAAAAACATGATTTGTTATGTTACACAATAATAAAGCAAAATGGCTTTGCATCTCTCTCAACAGCAGTGGAATTTTTTTTTTATCAATTGCTCAGGTTAATAATGGAAACCTGTAACTGGGAGGATACTGTCTCATGAACAAACAAAAACAGCGGAAAAATTCAGCTCCAAATATTCCCCTGCTGTGGAAAAAAAAAGAAAAAGAAGAAAAACACACAAGCATGCAAAGCGATGGTTAAACAGAATGACATCCTTTATTAGTGGCAGCACTGGTGCAATCAGAGGACTGCAGCCTGGACCTGTCAGGACTTCTACATAAGGTGGGGAGGCTGAGAGATCTATTTTAGGCAGGTGTGAGAGTGACATGAAAATATATTTGTGCTTTACTGCTATGATGCTGGCTGAGCCAAACGGTCCAATGGACAATCCAGCTCCTTTTGTGTGTCTCTTCCAGTGATTTTTGGGTGGCTCTTTGCTAAACCCTCACTGTCTAAACTGGGTGGGACAGTTGGCTGAACAAATGTTGACCTCTTGAGCAAACCTGTCTGTATCAACTAGGACAGAACATTATTTGCTTCAACCTGCACAGAGAGGAATTTCTGCTAATGTACGTCCACTTCTAATCTTCTGAACCAGAGTTCTGCTGAAAGGTTATAAACAAATAGCTACAGATATATGGTTTAGAAGTCTATTTAAACAAAGCACAAAAAAGACAAAACTATATGTAAAAATCTTAATGAGTTAATATGTACTAATTTTAAAAATGTTTGCATAAAAATAGAACAGAAAAGGTTTGTAATAGTATTAGTTAAGGGAAACAGTATGACTGTCAGTATAATATAAAAATAAATACCAGGAAAAGAGTTAATCTTTCCTTCAGCACATTGTTATGTTTTGATTTCAAATACTCTACTGCATATTTTTGTGGCACAAACTACAAACACAATCTGCACGTCATGCTTTGCTCATTGTTATGACAGAACAAGGAGGTGTGGTGTTAACACTTCACCCTTTTCTTATACAGTAATCCAAGCATGGACTTTGACTTCATTTTCTTCCATGAACGTCAGCCTGAACCTGACCTGCACAGGGGATTTAGTTAGCATTGTTAGAGGCGAGCACTGTGCACCGGGATTTGATACCAGCCTGGTTTCCTCAGAGAACAGAGGATGCCCTGTGGTCTGACGGATGCACAGACGTGAGGCTCACCCTGTTGGAACACAACCTCCTGCAGTCAAATCAGACCTAGCCTGCAGAGACCTGACTGAGAGCGACTTCGCCTCAGTCAGGCTTCCCTCAGCTGATTATCCAAAACCTGACCTCTGAACTTATGACAGCTTCCCGACTACAACTTCTGTTCCCGCTGCAGGTCTCTTGGTACTGAAGGGCACCTTTCTGATTCTCCTCTTACTTTTACAGCATGTAGTGGCTGCAGCTGTCTTCGGGGTCGAGGACCTTCACATTGTAGCAGAGGGGGATATTTCCTATGCTTACTTGTACAACACCAGCTTTGTGAGAAACAGGAGATAGTTTCCGTCAATTGTGACAATCAGATTCTCAGCAACATGCGAGGAAGTTCATCTGAGTCATACAGGTTCTTCATGTAAACACCGATAGACTCACATCTGTGCAGGGTGAGCAGAGTCTGCTTGTGAGACAGTTCAACCTAATCTGAACTCGTGCTTTCATGTGAAATTGATTTGGTGGGGAAGCAAACCAAAGCTCCAACTTGCTGGAGAGAGACAATTGAATTTCCTGCTACATTTACTTTTGTTTCCCCACTATATCAAATCTTACCCCGGCCTCTGCTGAAACACTTAATGGACAATTTGCTGCCTCCCACATGCGGCTCAAGTGGCTCGGACTGCCTCACTTATCTTCTGGTCACGACCAGCAGTGTCACAAAGAGGGAGGGGTCAAAGGTCAGAGCACACACGACACGGACAAAGAAATTAAGATGGAGTAGGTGAAGGAAGACGAGCACAACAGAGGCCGACAGAGTCATTATTCCCACAGACGAACCTAAATGGAATGAGACAAAGCATTCTGCTCATGATAAAGTGCTTCATAAATTCATCTGAGCCTTGCAGGTTGACAGCTTCTAATCCATTGCAGAGCTCCCTTTGGGCCTAATGATGTGTTGATATGTACAGACAGAATATTTCATCTGCACAGCTAGGCTGATGTGTGAAGCCTCCAGGCTTTCCCGAATGAAAACACTCACTCTCTTCGACTGACAGAGCGGCTTAAGAAGAAGAAGAGGAAAAGAAAACATATCTACAGAGTCAGGGTTTGCTTTGAGGCAAAGCTAGGCTTATCTTAAATGTGAGATTTTACATCCACCTGTAGCAGCGATGTGGTTCCGTGTGCTGCTGTGCCCATCATCTCTCTGCAGTGGACAACAGTGATGATTTGGAACATAAATAACCCATCTTAATCTGATCTGTAGACATCCAAATGATTCAGAGAATGTTTGTGAGAAAGTCCTGTGGCCAGATGAAAACAAAGTCAAGATATCTTGGATCTATTTCTCACAAAAACGTTCACAAAAATCCACCACCCCTACAGTTAAACATAGAGGAGGAAACATTATGGTTGGGTAGTTTTTTTTAATCTGCTTAAGGTCCTGGACAACTTCATCACATCGGGGGCCAATGAACTCTTGAACAACAGCTTCTTTCTTTCAGCCAGAAAACTGAATGAGTCCCGGATGGATCTTCAAGAAGCACTAAGACCCAAAACACACTGCCAAAGAAACAAAGAAGTCACTAAAAAAAAAAAAAAAAAACATATTACTGTAATGGAGAGTCTAAATTTAAATACATAACCTCTGTTCTTAGTTCTGTAATTGTTTAAGTTACAGTGGGCTGTTCTCACCATCAACATTAATGAAATACTTTATAGTAACTGTCCACCCACCCTTAACAACTCAATTGAGTCACTATGAGTGACTAATGTGGGCTGATTTGTAAAATGTTTTGTGTCACAAGACTCAAAGTACAAATAGTTCCATAAAAATTTAGTTTTTTGTTTGTATTTTTAAAATGCAGAAGAATTTTGAATGAAGAGTAAAACATTAGTAAGAAATAGTTGAACTTTTACCCTAAAAAATTTGTCCATTGCATTTTATCTACTGTACAATACAGTTTATAGTATACAATACATTTACTAAGAACCAAAAGAAACAAAAAAATTAAAATTGCGAGTATGCAAAAACAAATAACACAGTTTGTATTTTTTTATTTGATTTCCCTGTCATACTCGTACTATGTAGTGGTATCTTTGATCAGGACAATCGTTCCCCTGTAGCTAACTAAAAAGCTGCCTGCTAGCTCCACTTAGGTGTCTCGTGTGTGAGGTGTTAAATACAGAGCACAGCTTTCATCATTACAGAAACATTGATAACAATACACATTACACCACAAGCAAAATGTTTAATCTCCAACAAAACGTTCTCATCTGCCTCACATTTAGAAGCTGTGCTTCAAGCTTCACAGTTGTAAAATAACTGAACGTTTTGCCAAACTCAATGGCACGACCCTGTCTGCCTCGCCTGGTTTACAGGCGCTTAAACACAGCCAAATTTACTAGAAAGACTCTAAAACAATAAAGCAGCGGTATCCCAAATTAGAAATCAAAAGACGTCAACTTTTAGAGAAAGCCCCGCCACTGATGAGATTATTTTGGCTGCAGTGGAGTAGAATGTTGCTCTTTGATCTTTCACGGTGAGCTCTGCCTCTCCCTATCTTTACCACACTCTGTCTGTCTTTGTTGGCCTGCCACTTCCCTCACCTCCTCCTCCTCCTCTCATTTCCTCCTGGGCCCAGGAGGCCACGGGTGTGTGCGCTTCATGTTGGTCTCCAGGGAGGATGAGGGGGAGGTGTTTACATGGAGCTGATCTCCTGTGCCCTCAACACTGACTCCTCTGAGTTCAGTCTGTAGTTGTTACAGACTGGATAAATGGCCATATTTAAACTATTGTAAACTAACAGCAGTAACAACAGTCTCAACACTGTCTACAGTCATGTATTAGTGAGTAAATTTGTCCAGTTGAGTGTGGATGCTTCGCTGTGCAAAAAAAACACCTTGAACGTGTCTATGTGCCAATGACACATATTTTCCATACCAAAAAGTAAAATAAAGCAGTTTAATATTTAAAACATTGGCATTAAACACAGTTTTACACACATTGTTTGTGTATTAATTCAGGGGCTGTGTTCTTTGAAGTCAGCATTTGTTGGCCACTCACACTCCCAATTTGTGGGATCCATTCAACCCCGAAAATCAAGGATCCATCTGAGTATCCTTCCCAGCCAAGGATATCCCAAGATTCATTGCAACGTCAGGAAAACAGCAAGCTTTTTTTTTTTTTTTTTTTTTTTTTTTTACCAAGTCATTGAAGTTTAGAAATTCATCACAGACCAAACAATTTGTTTTTAAATATATGTTTAGTAACTTTGTTGATGAAAGTTATGCAGCAATGAGGTGTTAAATAATATGAAACTACAGGTACTGATCCTGGAGCTAAACCCAAAGTATTTAGTTATACGTTTTTTTTTTTATTTATTTACTTGTAGCTTTTTTTAGTAGTGAAGTTATTTCTCTAGTGAAAAGAGGTGTGAAAACATGTTCCAAGGCTTTTTAACTTGGAATTCAATTCAGTTTATTTATATAGAGCCAAATTATAACAAATGTCTCAGAGCACTGTAAAAAAAAAAAAAAAAAAAAAAAAAAATCAATATAAGGAAACCACCAGATTGTGTTGAATCTTGAATTCATCACAGTCTCCCAGTTGGAAGGCATCATATATAAAACGCCACCATGGTAATAGGCCAGTGTTTGGTCACTAGGTTTGAGCAGTATTGATTATTTTCACACCACAGTATAACCTTGAGTGAATACAGCAATATATAAAGTTTAAATCTGAAAGGAGTTCCTCTGTTTGAAACCTGCAGCTGGTTGGTCCCTGAAACTGTCTGTCAGTACTACACCAGCCCATCTTTCAGGAGTCAGTACTGTGTCTGTTGCTAACTTGCCCCAATTTATGTATTTATTTTTTAATTTTAATTTTGATTACCTCACTTGGATCTTAAGAGGCGGGACAGACTGGGGTGTCACTGCTCCCCCCTTCTTTTGTCTTCTAAATGAGCTGAGGTGTTCAGAACACGTGTCTTCTCTAAGAGTCTCAAATGTTTATGTCCCAGTTTTCATAGCAGCCTTGTGGAAATTTAGCGCTTCACCTCACGTGACTCATACTGTCATCATTTTTATATACAGTCATCATTTTTCAATAACAAAATACCATCATACCACCCAGGCCTAGTGGTCACGCAAACACGCATCATCAAAACACTAGACTGTCTCATTTCACAACCGTTTTATGCAGCCTACACAATCTGTGAAGGGTGAGGCCTACGTGGGCCGGGGTCTGAGTAGGCTGCAGCCCCTGAATTGGAACACAGCTGTTGTCACATAACTGTTATATTTTTATTTTTACCTTGATGCGGACAAAGTGAAACAGGAAGTTACGACAAAGGGGAACTCTTTGTTTATACAACTCTGATAATGACTAAAGAGACATTAGATTCTGTGCTGTGGACTGTGTTTTTAGCAATGCTCTGTTTACATGCAGCCACTCCCCTTTGACATTGCTTCTTGTTATTGTTTATGCAAACGTCTCAACAAATGTTCATCTCAGTGGTCGGATTTTTTTTGCAGTATGGTATTAATGTTATCTTTCCAATAATGCATTAGTATTTATCCCACAAATTGGATGTCAAAGGCATGATGAAAATTTCTGCTTCAAACATTCTGTTTATCCATCCATCCATCCATCCATCCATCCATCCATCCATCCATCCATCCATCCATCCATCCATCCATCCATCCAT
>JAUBOC010000050.1:15872917-15889091 GCA_032275365.1 Anablepsoides cearensis | reverse complement strand
TTATTGCCAAACAATGGCTGCGTGTATTTTTTTGGTGTTTGGACTGCTTCTAGAAGCAGTAGAGACCCTAAAGTAAGTTTAAAAGATGAAAAAAGTGAATTTTGCATAATAGGTGCCCTTTAAACACATAATGTGAGAAATCCAAACATCATTTGTCAGTTGAAAATTTGTGTTATTTTTGTTGCAGGATTGTTTAAATTTTCCTAAGAAGAGGAGAAGAATTCTGTAATCTTGATTCATTCTTGACTTTACTATTTGATTAATTAGTACAACTAGTGTTTGAAAATGGAACTGCATCCACCATCATTACTCCCAGGTAAAGGACAGATGAGTGACAGGACAAGGGCTCTTCAGGGGGGCAATCAGATTTTAGCTGGGGCCAAAGCCCCTGTGGCCCCACCCCTTAGACCGCCCCAGGTTCAGCCATGTCTTCATGAAGCATAGCACACTAGGAGGAGAAGTCACTATTCCTTCTCATTAGCAGCGTTGGGAAGTGAGCGTTGTAGAAAAAACATTCCAAGTAAGGGCGTGCGGGTTTCCATTTACAAACGTGCCCGAGCACACCAGCGTGCTTTCCTCCTTAGCAGCGTCTCACTCTTTTGGCTAAAAAGTACACAAATTCAGTTGCAGGCACTAGAAAAACTGGTGTAATATCCAATAGGGTGGTTGTTCTGATGGTTAGGAACTTCTACCGGGTGTAGGAGCATGAAGACACATTAGTAACGCACAAAAACTGAAAAAAAAACAGAGAGCACCAATACACCAGGGCGACCACGTGATCTCCAGAGAGACATAATTTTAGAGTAAATAAACATTTGCAACAACAAAGAAACACTATTGATTGTTGTGGACTACTTTTTACCAAAGGAAAACAATTCCATAAGACTTAATGTCAAGTGGACTTTCTGTTGAGTCAAGACAGGTTTTTATGTCTTCTGTATTTTGGAATCCCCTCTGTGTTTACATTACCTTGCTACACGTCACATTCAACATGCTGCAAGCTTGTTTGTTCTCGGGTGAACACCACACACACTGATATCGGTGCTTTTTCACTTGACCTTCAGAGGAGTTGGACGCTTTTTGCTCTCTCTCCCGAACCTGCCGCTCCTTTCCTGCTTTGCAGCTTTTCAAGCCTTTCTTCTTCCTATCATCTGAAAGCAAAAGGAATTATGGATTTGGCAACTGGTCTTTGAATGCAATTGACACAACTTTTTTCCATAGCTGTTCCAGTGGAGTGGTTGCTGCTGGTCGGGTCAGTGGTTCTTGGGGCTGACGTGATCTTTTTGGCACGGCTTTATATTGAAGAAGTGGAAGATTTGTATATATTTGGATTTATGATAACTGTATTTCTGCTGATCAGTGGAGGCGGATTTCTGATTTATCTGAAAATGAAAATGATCCTGACAGCAGTTTGGGCCTGTGAGAAGCTGTCAGGCACAATAGATGGAATCTGCCATACTGAGAGCGCACAGACTCAGGTGCTGGGGGAAATAAGCCACAAATGGGATGTGATTCTGACGAGAATCACAGCACATGAGCGTGCCTCTGGCATGTAGGATCAGATCTGGGTGAAGCTTCAGACAGTGAGAGAGGCGAGGACACAAAATTTGGAACATTTGATTTTTTCTTTTGCCATTTTCAGAGATGCAGTAAGACTGTAAAGCAGCAAGAAATGTTCTAAGCCGCTTGTCCCAAATCTGTCTGTTTTCTACCGCTTATTCAGGGTTGGGTTGCGGGGGCAGCAGCCTAAGCAGAGAGACCCAGACTTCCTTCTGCCCTTCCACTTGGGCCAGCTCGTCTGGGGGAATCCCAAGGCATTCCCAGGCCAGCCGAGAAACATAGTCCCTCCAACGTCTTCCTCTGGGCAGTCCCAGTGGGACGTGCCCGGAACACCTCCCCAGGGAGGCCTCAACTGGCTCCTCTCGACATGGAGGAGCAGCAGCTCTACTCTGAGTCCCTCCTGGATGACCGAGCTTCTCACCCTATCTTTAAGGGAGAGTCCAGACACCCTGCGAAGGAAAATCCTTTCAGTCCCTTGTATCTGCAATCTCATTCTTTTGGTCACTACCCAAAGCTTGTGATCATAGATGAGGGTAGGAAAGTAGACCGACTGGTAAACCAACAGACCACTACAGCACCCACATCACTGCAGACGCAGCACCAGTCCACCTGTTGATCTGCCGCTCCATTTTTCCCTCATTCATGAACAAGATCCCGAGGTACTCAAACTCCTCCACTTGGGGCAGGACATCCTCCCCACCTAACCAGAGAAAGCACCCTACCCTTTTCCAGCTCAAGACCATGGTCTCGGATTTGGAGGCACTGATCCTCATCCCGGTTAATAATCAGCTGCGAACCGCTCCAGTGAGAGCTGGAGATCACAATCTGATGAAGCCAACGCTGCTCTTCCTGAATCTGAGTTTCGACTATCCGACAGACCCATCACTCCAGGACCCCTGAATAGACCTTACCAGGGAGGCTTAGATCCACCTATAGTTAGAACACACTCTGTGGTCCCCTTTTTTAAATAGGGGGACCACCACCTCCCCTTGGGCTGACACCTTATCGTAGTGGAGAGGTTTGAGTGTCCCAATGATCCTAGGAGCTATGTTGTCAGGGGCTTCGTGCCTTCGGTAGGGTCACCCAAGGCAAACAGGTCCTAGGTGAGGGATAAGATAAAGCGCAGCCCAAAGACCTCTTATGATGGGTACTACAGGCAGCCTGAAGAGGAGACGTTGGTCCCCCTTCCCATAGGCTCACCACCTGTGGGAGGGCCCATAGGGGTCAGGTGCATTGTGTGTTGGGCAGGGGTCGAAGGACCTTGGCGGTCTGATCCTCGGCTACAGAAGCTGGCTCTAGGGACGTGTTATGTCACCTCTCTTTTGGGGAAGGAGCCTGGGCTGGTGTATGAGGTTGAGAGTTAAAAAAAAAGTCACTGAGGATGAAAAAAATAAAATTCAGTTCTGTTTTCTACTGCAGTGGTTAAAAAAAAGATATTGTCGGACTGACCTTGACGCATTGCTCTGGCTCTGGAACTAGTCTCCTTGAGAGGGGTTGGACACTCTTCCACTCTGGAGTTGCCCATGCTGAGAGGCGCCAAGCAGGAGTGGGGATACTTATTGCCCCCTATCTTGGTGCCTGTACGTTGGGGTTCACCCCAGGGAATGGAAGGTTAGCCTCCCTTTGTCTACATGTGGGGGGATGGGTCCTCACTGTTGTTTGTGCCTATGCGCCTAACAGCAGCTCAGATTACCCACTCTTTGCGGAGTCCTTGGAGGGGGTGTTGGAAAGCGCTCCTAACAGGGACTCCCTCATTCTACTGGGGGACTTCAATGCTCACGTGGGCAATGACATTGTGACCTGGAGGGGCGTGGTTGGGAGGAATGGACCCCCTATCTGAACCCGAGCGGTGTTCTGTGTTTGGACTTCTGTGCTCATCATTGATTGACAAGCACAGACAGAGCTTCAACTCACACCTCCAGGAAAACTTTGAACACATTCTGGGGGAGGTGGGGGACATTGAGTCCGAGTAGGCCATGTTCCATGCCTCCATTTTTGAGGAGGCTTACCGGAGCTGTGGCCGCAAGGTTGTCGGTGCCTGTCGTGGCGGCAACTCTGGTGGACACCGGCAGTGAGGGATGCTGTCAGGCTGAAGTAGGAGCCTATCGGGTCCTTTTGGCCTGTGGGACTCCTTGTAAAACTCCTTGGTGGCAAGGCACTGGGGTTGGATGAGATTTGCCCGGAGTTCCTTAAGGCTCTGGATGTTGTGGGGTTGTGTTGGTTGATGTGACTCTACAGTATCGCGTGGACATTGGGTGCAGTTCCTCTGGATTGGCAGACCAGGGTGGTGGTCCCCCTATTTAAAAAGGGGGGCCGCAGAGTGTATTTAACCACCAAATAATTAGGTAAATTACCTTATTTTCCTAGAATGGAGTTGATTCAAGAGTTGAAAACACTTCACTGCCATCCATTTTGACTGTCAGTCATGCTCAACTCACAACAGTTAAAATGAGTCACCTGTTATCTGTTTCTGCTTCCTGTTTGAAAAAAAAGTCTATGTTTTGAATACTTTTTTACAGCAGATATTTCATGCTGAAGTGCCTTAAAAGGTGAAGGTTTATTTTAATATCCACTATTATATCTTTTTCTTTTCTTTCTATTAGACATACACAGTTTGAAAAGTCCCACATTGGGATGTAAAAACCAGCATAATCAGATTTGATGGTAAAATAACAAAAGTCAAGTATCAGAAAACTCTCTGCATGAAATTAGGGATTCCATAAAGAAAGCCAAGAAAATTAAACAACAGAACAACCAAAGATTAAAGGTGTACTGTGAGTCACACCATGAGCCACGGTGCTACAGCTCATAAACGGTCCTGTATAACCTTTAGCTTAGTTTCTGCAGACTACAAATAGTTTTTGTTCTCATGCTCTCTGGCACAAACACAGACGCAAACATGAATTATATATTGGGCTATATGATTCACCAAAGCCAGTGATTGTCCTTTCAAAGTGCCCATTACAGAGGCCTATCATTGCAACATCAAGCCCTCCTTCCCATTGACAGTGCTGACGTTTTCCCACTTGGCTTGAGCCCCCTACTGACAGCAACACCAGTAATCCTCCCTTCCTCCCTCTTCACTCCCTCACTCTGCCACTGCTCTCACATTGTTAGATTTTGCTGAAGAAGTTAGTCATTAGTTGAAACAGCAGAGTGTAGTAATGAAATCCGCCGGCCACATCAATAGTGTTTACTGTTGGCAGTTTGCTTTGCTCCATGGTTTTTGAAAATTTATTTGTTTGGTATGCAGCAGTAAAGGCATCACTGTAATGATGTTTGCCCCCACCGAGATGTGAGGCAGAACGACTCAACAGTCTGTAATATCTTGAGTCACATAACTGTAACATTTAATAAGCTGCTTATTATGGAGCCTGTAGGTGAATCGTTTATCATTACCCAAGATTTTTTTTATTGTTAATTCTCAATGAAAGCACCTGTTTTGTATAGCTGGTTGCCCTCATGGCTGACTGATTTGTTGAGCACCCCCCACCCCCAACCCCCCATCTTAAAGCTCTAATTAAGTAGCCTGAGTGCAAAGTGACAGTGAAACAACCAGAGTAAACAGGCTGCACAGCTACAACAGTGGCAGCAGCAGGCCCACTTGCTGCAGTCATTTCCTCAGATGGGTGTCAAAACACCCCCGGTCTGCCTCCAATCAAGCCCGCTGCTCAGAAATAGGAAGTGAGCTTCTGAAAGGGAAGATTAAAGTTTTCTGGAAGCACTGATGGCAGCTGCACATGGCCTAAAGATAAACTTTACCCGGCTACATGTACAAAACTTTGCTGGAGCCATTTGTCATCTTCAAAAGTAATGCATTTCCAAGAGGCTTGAGTTTTCAACAAGAACATGAGACGAGCCACCGCAGTGTGGTTTGCTAGGTGTGCACCGTTAAAATACTGATTAGGTAAAAATATAAAATAAAGCAGGTGTGTTGGAAGGAAAAAAAACAACAAAAAAACAACATTTACATATGTGTTGCAGAGTTCTTAAGTTTTGAACCTCTCCTACCTCTTGTCTGAAAGTCTAGAATTTGTGTCATAAAAAAAATAAACTCTTCCTTTTTCTGTTCTATTTTGCTGAATGTTTTTAATTTTCTACTAAGCCTGATCCTGAATATGCAAATATTTCCAAGGTGGTTGAAATAAAAAAAACTCATGTGGCAGCACAACTTTTCCCAAGTTAAATGTTCTCTCTTTTTTTATTTGTTTTCAAACGTATCTCATAAATTGAAAATTAATCTCGGGACAGCAAGACATCTTTTCCATCAGCCATACAGCAGATGTGAATGACAGCTGTTACCATGGTTACTTTACAAAGCTGATGACAGATGCACTCTGGAAATGCTAAGGAGGCATGAAAAAGACTAATTCCACTAGGAAAACAATTTGATTTTAGTTATTGCTGATTAAGATTAAATTAGGACAATTAGACCGGCAAAATCTAATTAGTCGAAAGTCATTAAAGTTTTTTTCAATTAAAATTGTGAACAAAAATAACATTTACAAACAAAAGTAATAGAAGTTTTAAAAAAACAGTAAATTCAAGAAGAAATATTAAATACACTGCAACACATTGGCTTTGAAAATCTGGATTAGAAGAAAACTTAAGCTATTGGTTCTGGAGAAAAGGAGACAGGAAATGAGCCACAACTAACAGTACAGTTACAGTGCAAAATGACTAAGTCAAGGTAAGTTTTGAGAATTTAAGTTTTATACCTAATAGATCATTTTGTTTTAATGTGCAGAAGTCTGTCTACATGACAAATCTAGTTGTGATTTTTACTCAAACAGAAGTAAAGTAAATTTTGAGACTTATTTAAAAAGTAATTTTTTCTTACATTCTAAAACTTAAGTTCATTTTACTCAGTGAATTTTAAGCCTGCTTGAATTTTGTAGTTTTTTTCTTGTTAATAGGTTGTTAGTAAAAGTTGACAGTAGTTTACAAACAGACATGAAAAATAAAATTGATCTTAATGACAACATTTGTGTGAGAAGTAGCCTTAAAAAAAACCTATGAATTCTATGCAAAATGGTAAATGGGCTGTACTTATATACACCTTTCTATCCAACCAGGATACTGAAAGCTTTTTACATTCTGTGTTCTCATTTACTTATTCACACACATTCATCCAGTCTCTACAAAACTAACCCGTACAATCATCCTATGGAGACTAATGTGCTTTAAATCACATTCATACACTGGTGGGACACACGTCAGAGACAGTGTCTCACCCAGGGACACTTTGACATGTGACTGAATAGCGGAGAATCAAACTACCAACTCTCTGACTAGAGGTTGACTTTCTTTACCACTCAGCCACATTTGTGACAATACTTGTCAGTTCCACTGACAACAAACGTGATTATCTTTGCTTACACTGAACTGTTCTAAGATTAAAACAAAACTTCAAAATAAAATCTTAGAAAATTAAGCAAGGCAGTTTCTGTTGACTAATACTGTGTATTTAGACAGATCACATTTTGCACCAAGGAAGCTGCTGAGTTCTTCACACTGAGCAGTGGATTCACAGAAACTAGAACATGAATTCATTCTGAATCGAGTCACTTTTGTAAGACTCAATGTGGATATTTTCTTTATAATCTACATTTTATAAATGCTAAATTTAACAAACTCTGTAGGACAACTGTCTTCATTTAAACTTCAGCAACATAATTATAAAACTAATTGATATAGGTGTGTAAAATATTGCTTGCTCTTAGAATAATGATGTTTTACTTTTCTTTTTTTCCCAATTTCTCCCATTTTACATATAATGTGTTTTTGATTTGGTGTATTGGTCATTATTATGCTTGTAGTTAATTTTCTGAGCTCTCATAAGATTTTAGCAGATGTGAGATGATGTAAATGTGTATTATTTTGTAGTACATAGCAGATTTGAGATTTTTTTTTTGGGTTTCTGACCTTATTGACAAACTAATTTTAAACTCTCTATATTGCAGGGCCATCAAGGTTGTGTTACCGTTTGTAGTGATAAGACCCAGGAGTGAAAACATGAGGAGCTCAAGTAAAAACAACTTAATATTTATTAAGCAACAACCTGACATGGCATGAAGCATAAACATTTCAACTAATGTAAAGAGCAAAAAGCAGTGAAGACACCTGGGAAAAATTAGCATTAGAAACAAATAAATGTCGGCAGGACATGAGTTGAGGAGAAGTGAACACAGGGAAAAATGATCTATAATTAAAAAAAAAAAAAAAAAACACAAAAAGCTAGAAAACACCACAGATCCTGACAGTCTAGACAGAAACCTTTGTTTCTTCTGGAGTTTCCTTTTAGTCATACAGATTTTTATTTTATTTTTTTACAATCACCCATAGTTTTCTTTTATCAGGCTCGTAACTGTCTGTGGATTTGCTTCTCTCTGCAGAAACGACTGAATAAAAATAAAGAAGATAATCTACTAAATTTTAGTAGATACTCTAGGTCCGGATCAGAACCATTTGATAACCTCTAATCTTGCGCATACGTTCATTTAGAATGCATCAGCAGAAACTACAAGTAACTATAAGTTAAAATCTCCTCCAGCCTTAGCATGTTTAAACATACACATTTGAAATTTCAGTGAAGCTCAGTTGCTAAAAAAAAAGGAAAAGAAAAACGTCTGTTTACACCTTCTTAACCCTCATCTGCAGAAACACTGGAGACAACACATAACTGAACACATCCTGCCAGTCGAAGCCTCTGTGCCAGCGAGCCATCTGGTCAAAACATGATCATCATATGCAATCTGCCCACCCAGGCTGGCACCGATTCACCAGACCGACACTCCAATTACCCTCATCGAGCCAACAGTGCACACACACAACAATGAAGCTTACCTTTGCAGGGAGGAGGGGAGATAACTGACAGATAGTTAGCTGCAGAGAGGTCATCTTGTAGAAGCTGAAAAACTTTAGCTTTACCTGCATTTATAAACACATTGTAAAACTTTATTTGCATAAAAAAGTCACATTATTCAAGTGTGTTATAATGTTGAATTGTAAGTTTGTATAAATACTCAGTGATCATTGGCTGCTGTCATATGTGTGAAAGGAATTAAACCCAAGAGTGCAGACAGAAAACTCCAGGAACTCAGGCAAAACTTGAATTGACTTTTTATTAAACAAAGCAACAAACTGACAGGGCAGCAACAACTTCAAAAATATGAGGAACATGTAGGAGAACAAGACATCAAGGCAGAGACATGGAACCAAGAAAGAATATAACAAGGGAAAAATAACAAACACCTGGGGAGAGAAAACGAGGATCAAGTGGGAGTGGGCGGGGCAGAAGCAGGAACTGACTGAGGAGAAACTGAAGTGATGACCCAGGGATCACAAGGGAGAAAACCAAACACTGATCAAAATCTGAACTTAGGGAAACTAATGTCACAGAGATAACTGATAACACAAGTAGCAGAATTTAAAAACACAAAAACACAAAAAACAGAAACCCAAACCATGACAGGAATCAATCTAGAAAATAAACTTGACAAACTGAAATAAATAACAGAAAAACACAGATCATGAGAGTTGCAGCAAAAAACTAAAAGTTACATTGGAAACTCAAACAATTCATAAGCTTTTAAAGAAGCTTTTGCTGTGAAAAGTTTTTTGGTGATGGATGTTTTTTTTTTTTTTTGTAAATCAATTAAGTTTCAACACAACTTCCGTGGCCCATATATGCCGGTAAGCCCCCAGGCTCAACACTCAACAGTGATCAATCTCTAACCATTTCCTTTTTTTCCTACTTTTAATTTTCCCTTTCCTAACCTATGCTAATTCATTCCCTCTGCTGTATGATCCATGGAGCAGAGGCCTCAGCAGCGCAGAGTGCCAGGAAGGGTCACTGTCAATTATATCCATTTAATACCCACTTATGTCTGCAACAACATCTTCCTCCTGGGGTCACGCAGACTTCGCCCCATGCTTTATCCAATAATCTCACAGAATATAGGCTCGGATATTCCTAAAGATCAATGTCATTAACAGGGAGATGCAGAATGCATTTGATTATGGATGTAATTAGTACAGGCTTGAGGGGGATTGCTCTTATGCACAAAGAGGCAAAATCCATTTAGCATCAAAATTGCTTTAAAAGAGGACACCACTCTGAGATCATTTTTGCAACTGATGACCAGCATAATGCAATTATATCACTAATGACAGGGAATTAGGCTTCATATACATAAAACTGATGTTGAACTTTGACAGATAGTAAAGAGTATTATGTGTGGCTGAAAAATAATGGGAGAGTTGAAATTAACCAGTAACTGTCGAGGATGTAAGATTGGGTGCTCGTTGTTTCAGGCAGTTTTACTTGTAGTGAAAAGAAAAAAAAAGTTGTTCTACTGGAGAAGTCTCTCTGAACACCTGTGAAATACGACACTCTAGATGCTGCATTAGGAGGATGAGCATTTAATAATTCTGTCACACGGCCGGAGAATATCAGCTCGGGATCACTTTACAGCTGAACAGAACATGTAGCCTCCTTCTCTCCGCTGAGCTTCATTAAAAGTCTGTCCCCTGCTGACTTTATCTCTGCGTCATCAGATCGCTCTGCTTCTTTAATTCCCTCTTCTCTCACAAATGCACACATGCATACTCAGAGGTGTTGGTGTGGCTTTTTCGACATTTAGAACATGGCAGTGCTGATAGAACTTAGATATTTCGCTCCTCAGTTGAGGAGCTTGTTTAGTTCAAACTGAAAAATATGGCATCCTATCTGCCTCTGGCAACTGAGAGTTCAAAATATCTCAAAACATTTATGGGGGTTCTCAATGTGAGTCTCAAAGGCATGCCATATTGTCACTTGAATTTTGATCATGTTCCAAAAAGTTCTGTGGGAAATTTCCTTTCAAAATGGTCACAAAGTTGTGACTAAAGTTGTCTTGAATTCATCGGTCCTCTTCTACCAGACTAAAGAGCATTAGATCTGTATTTTGATATCTGCTTCTCTCTTCTGACAGAAAGCATATAAAAACCCAGCCAGTGGTCAATAAATATTGAAAAACCTGGTTCAGATTTATCTATCTTGATTTCAAAGGGGTACTCTGGTGGATTATTTGAGGAATGTGGTATTTGGTATGCCCAGCAGGTATGATAAAAAGGCAGGTATGATGTTAGCGACAAAAAAAAAAAGTGCAAGGACAGGAATAAAGTTGTGCAAACAAGACAATAACTGATTGGCTAAAGAATCTTCAACAGTTACATCTTTAAGCTATTGTCTCACTGGGTTGCAACTTTTCGCTACAGAGGAGTTTTCAAAATGTTTTTAAATGTTTGAGTGGTGCTGGGGTTTTGTTGTATGTTAATTTTCTTTTTTAAATAATCACAGAGTTGATACAGGCATCTGGAGCTTTTGTTGAACCTTTCTCAGTTTAATTTACATAAATTCTAGAGGCTAGAGCTGGATTTTATTTTGTCTATATCTATGACTCTGGTAAATTTTGGCCCAAATTTACGGGTCCTGTGCAAGTGTTGTTTAGTCGAAATTTTGTGTCTCCAGCTAATCTCTAGTATCTGCCCAGCGAGATCCTATTTTTTTGTATTGTTATTGTGTAATGCTGTTAGGCAACAAGGTTTGTCATATCCCAAATCAATGTCTTGTAGGAGTTGATAAAAATATAATAATGCCTGCTGTGTTATTAAAGATTAAAACTCCTGTCGTTCACAATAAATGTTGGGGTTGTCTTGTCATTTTCTCCTGAAAACAGACTTGGCCTCCTGTGAAAACCTGTTGCGAGAGGACGTGAAAGGAAACAGGCAAGGCAACAGGACAGAGGAGAGTTTGTGTGGCTTGTATTGGATTGCTTTGCTCTGAAACTCAAGCCTTTGTAGCGACAGGGTACAGCCACTTAAGATGGCTAGATAACCACAGTGACGGACAGTTTAATCTTTTATAAAATATCATCAAGTACTCATTCTTTGCAAGGAGAGATGGGGGAAAAAACTGAGTTTGGGCAATAAAGCGCAAATTATCTTGCTAAAAATATATGTGGATTTTAAAAAAAAATCATTTTAGGTGTTTTTTTTTCTACTTTAATTTAATACCACCTTCTAAGGTAACTAACAATCTCTCAGCAGGATGCCTGGTATGAATGTGATCCTGTAACACCTTGTAATGCGTTAATTATAGGCACCAACAACTGATAACATGTGTGCTTTGCATGTTAACAAAACCTCCCATACTTCGTCAAACATTTCATGATACTCAATTATAGGCCTGTGTATGCTTGCTAGATTAGAGGACGCTATCAAATGATGGAAAAAAAGGAGGAGGAAGACAGCCTCATAATGTGTAGCTGATTTGACTTTATAGCAGGCAACTGAACCACTGTAAATATGCACATGCTAAACCCTTCCTCTGTTTTCCATCAAGCTGCTGTGTAGTGGCTATGTTAAATGTAGGTGGTAAGCTCATATATCTAATTATACAATAGCCAAACATTTTTCGTTAATGAAATGGAGGGAGTGTAATTGAAAACTTCAGCATAATTACTGCTTGGCAAGTGGCTGACTTTGGAAAATTGCATATGTAGGAAAAGGTCTTGGTAGAGGTAGCACCGACTTGTGAATCAAGCCATTCAAAAATCCTTACAGACACATGTCCACTCACTCTTCAAATATTACGATTATATGTTTAAAGTAGGCAGTCCAGAACTGCAAAAACCTTGTCAATTTAAAAGAAAAGACATGATTAAACATTCTTTTTAATATTCCAAAATACAGTTTAGATCAAATTTAGTAATAAAAAAGACTAAAGCTGAATTGTTCCTGAAGCTTTTGTGTGTAAGGGATTAAAAGGGTAAGGATTAAAGTATCTTGGGACATCACCTCATAGATCCTTCGACAAAGAAACCAGAGCAGCCAAGACACATAAAGCCAGGTCAGAGAGGCTTGGCAGCCGTGCTAACAATGTTTGTCACAACTGCCTTCTTTCCATCTCAACCTCAAGTGAGAGAAGTCAGAGAAATATGGGATTACCATGAGTTATTTATGATGCTGAAACCCAAGAGCCTTCTTTATGAAATCATCTCTGCTGATTGGGGCGGTTCTCGCCGTGCAGTATCTGCTATGATTTTAAATGGGGTTAACATCAAAGTCACTTATGTTAAGTATGAGTAGTTTTGGACACATTCAATCAAAATACAGATCTTTATCGGCATCATGCTGATTGAGGGGAGCGGACTGTTGTGAAACAGATACTGTGGCTTTCAGGGTTAGTATGGATTTTTCTGTTGTTAGATCAAGCGGAGGGGGTGGGGGGCAGCATGTGGCCTAAAAATAGTTTTGTTATTTTTTTGGTCTGGAGAAGTGTGTTGGATATCTGATGTAAGTAGATTTTTTTTGTTTTGTGTTTTTAGTATTGTGCTTTTATCTAATGCACACACATATAAGTGTAGGTGTTTTATTTTATTTATCATATAAAGGGAATACAATGATGTTGAAGGGACAGTTCAGGTCCCTTTGGAGTGGGATCTTTTGAAAAGACTGTAAACTGTTAATATCTTTCCTGTTGAAGATAGTTGAAGGACCTCAGTTTGAGAGGTTTATTTTGACTGAACTGATGTTCAGGGTATCTATCTGGCCCACTGAGACCAGGTTGCCATTTTAAATGTTCCAGTCTCAACAATTTCATAATAGTTCTTGCAAACGTGACTTATTGACCTTTATACAGCTGTTAATTCTGCAATATAGTATTATTCTGGCAGAATGTTCTAATATTACTGCTGGATGTGTCCAAGGCGGTTCTGGAGGTGCTACAGCTAACTGCTGATTTGTGTTATTTTAACACAGAAGTAATCCACTTTGGTCTCAACCCCTTTAGGACTAGAAGTTAGTTTGTCAACCCAGTCAAAATTTTAATGTTACAAAATAAAGGTAGTTCAAATATTTAGTTACAGTTAGTAACACACAGAACATTTCCACAGAAGCCAACTTCAAAAGATCTGAACTTTTCCTTTAGGATTCATGTAGCAAAAGAAGAAGTCCTGCTCTAACAGTTATACAAGCTCAATGGTAAATCTACACCAAGCTGAGACATACACAAGGACACAATCAATGGCAGTTTATAGTTAATGAACTTTCTGACCTTTAGGAAAATGTACACTGCTTAACCAGATTCTAAGTATTTAATAATTCAAGTAGAGAGTAAGAGAGATGCATAGAGGAGCATCTGTCACCCTGTGTAGTCAAGATTATTGTTTTGTCCAGAAAAAAAAAAATAAATGAATAAAAAAATTGCAATTTCACTTTGGACAGCAGAATTAAAACAGTCAATAAAACATTGGTTGTGTGTGGGTTTGAGTAATGAATCAGGGACAACTGAGTAATTGAAAAATCTCTGCAGGAAACCAAGGTCCTAAATGAGAAGCAAGAAAATTTCCAGTTGTCTCTGTAGAGATTTCTTGATGAGAATTTACATGGTAAAGAAAGATTGTTGAAGAAGTGGGATGGAGAGGTGAGGAGATACTGCAGTAGCTTGAGCTGTCATTGAGAGCTTCTAAATAGGAGATCATGGGTGCATTATTGATGAGTCTCAGTTTAAGTTTCAGTTCCAGAGGAAATGATAAGATGTAATGCAATGGTCTACTGTGATCATGCACCGCTTTGTCCTACATACTGTTGTAGGCTGCTGAAATGGCAGCTGCTTCCCTGTTTTATCACTTTTTGATTAATTTGCCACAGCTGTTTAGAGCACTGTGACAATTCTTACAGTTTTGTTTATTTCGTGGACAGTTCCTCAACCTGTTGCACATGATCAGCCTCAAAGACAAAATGCTTATACTAATTTTGAAGTAGAATCTTTACATTTCAGCTCTTTCTCCTTTCTCTATGCTTGCAAAAGTAAGTCCAACACATTAAGCACTCTGAGTAAATGCCCAAGGTTGCTGAATATAAAATGACAGAAACAAGCTCTGCTAAATATATAACAAATGAAAAAAAAGCCTATTTAGCTAACTTGATTATTGTTGCTATGCTTATGGCGTTTTCTATGCCTGCATATAATCAATACCGTAGGCAATTTTAAACGTGATCACTTTGGATGGATTATTGCTAGGCAGTAAAGCTTTTACATTGATCCTCTCATCATGTCAATCACTGACAGTGACAACTCTGAACTCTTTAGATTTTATACATCAGCAAGTACCGTTTGCAGTCAGGCTGCATCAAAAACAGCAAGAGTAAGGATGGTGTTGCAGGTTGTGCTGATGTGGCCTTTCTTGTGCTTTTTAATGTACACTGTAATGTGCTTCAAGGACCTGTCCAGTTTTAGTGATCCGCTTCATTCTGCCTTCTGTACTGCTTCTCTGTCTTTGTGCAATTTTGTAGCAAAGGTCTGCAAAGACAGAATATGCAAATGCTGCTAACAAAGAGTAAATGGATCAAGTTATAAAAATACAACAGAAAATGATTGAACAACCTGTAACTAAACTTATACAGTTACCATGAAGTCAATGTGAGAAGCATTTTTTTTTTAAATATTAAATCATAAATTCCATCATTTTGGTGAATTCACAGTTGCACTTTTCAGATCCAAATCTAGTTTCTCTCGCAAAGATCAGAACAAGAACCGCTACTCCTACACGTACAGAGTGCCACTGCTGAATCAAGTTTTGTGAGGCTTGACTTTATTCATTCCTGCAGCAGCAGCTAAAATCTCATCTAATGAACAGCAGATAGCATGTACTGGTTCAAATCAGTGTTGGAAAACTAGGGCTGACTGGCAAAATACAGAGTGAGTTGTAATATCTTTATTTTCTCCCAGCTGGAGCAGACTAGAAGCATGTAACCGATAGTGTCCGCATGCATATTTTACACACCGGGCCAGGTGTAATGTTTCAGCACTTGCAAAGGAACTGAACAGATTTGACAAAGCTCGTGTTCAAAAGACATAAGGAACATGTATAAAACAAAACTGTTTAAAATTTGTCTGATACTTTATGCTGACAGCATGTTCACATTATAGTTAATGAGCTTTTCTTTGCTAATGTAATTCTGTGATGTAAAGTGGAAAAAAAGCAACAATAATTAATGCAAGTTTAGAAAATATGAGTTATACAGGGCCAAATCAAATCTGCTTCCTGATAATCATTCATCCAACATCAAGCCTATCTGACCCTCAATTATTGACTGAAAATGGCTCTTTAGGGGTAAAAGTTACCATTAATAGCATGCATGTATTTTCTACAATTCATCTGTAAGCTATAGTCATAACACTAAGAACAAGAGCCTGGATACAAGTCAATGGCCGTAGCATGGCTGGGCTCAGCCTTAGAGTTAGGGAGCTTGGAGTAGAACCACAGCTCCTCCACATCAACAGAGTTAGCTGAGGTAGTTCAACCAACTGATTAGGATACAGCTTGGGTGCTACATTGAGGTTTTCTGGACAAGTCTCACTGGAAAAACTCATAATTCACTGGATAATCCCTCCAGTGAATTATATATCATATTTAGCCTGGGATTTCCTCAGAATCCCTTAAGGCAGGGGTGTTGAACTCATTTTGACCGAAGGCCACATGAGTGTTATAAGCCGTGTTTCCATCAACGTTTCTTGATGCGCATTTTGAAGTATCGCATCAGAAAAGCTGAATGGAAACGGCTT
>JAUBOC010000050.1:15843277-15864247 GCA_032275365.1 Anablepsoides cearensis | reverse complement strand
CACACACACACACACACACACACACACACACACACACACACACACACACACACACACACACACACACACATAGTGGATTCACCGATTGCAGTGTCAGTCTATGCACTCTCAGACACACTGCAGCTTCAGCAAGCATTTTAACCTAAGGGAAAACAGTTGCACATTTCTAAACAAAATAATTGGTTTCAACATATTCATATCATATTAAGCAAAGTAGTGACTTCAAGGTTCTGATGATTCATATAAATTTAATGTTGTTATTTGTACCATTATGACACGGAAATCCTGAACATCAAGCATGTGCTCCAAAGTCACAATATAGGACTTTTATAGTTTTATTCTTTAAATCTGGGCTTTTTTGTTTTTAGCTAAAACATATTTAATCAACTTATAAATGTTATCTTTACTATATTTGTGTATAACATGAGTATATGCTGTATTATCAGAATTTGATTGTTAAAAAACAGATTTCAAGCTAACCTATAACTTTAAATTTGCCATTTGGTTAAATATATATAGGTGCAAACAAATTCATGGAGTAAAAAAAAATCTGATTTGCTATTTTTTTTCAACAAAACTAAAACAAAACAAAAAAAAAACTTAATATTAACAAAAAAGCATCAAACAAAGTGACTTATATTCTTAAAAAATATAAGATCTTTAATTCATAATTATTTTTAGAGTAATATGTCCTAATAAAATATATAATTAAACATGCTGGAAATAAACCTAGCTTTGACACTTGCCTTATATATATATTTAATATCTTTTTTTATATATCTTGTATACACAAGCTGTAAACACATTTTAGCATTTATTAAAAAAAAATCTGACCTTGTTTTTCAGTTTTGTCGTGACATTTTTTTTTTTTTTCAGTTTTGTCATGACATTTTTTCCCGTATGTTTTGTTTGAAGTCATACAATTAGAAAAGTGACTGACAAAGAAAATGAAAATGCAGATAGGGAGGCCATTCAGACACACACTTGTTTCTTTTTTTTATTTGAGAAGGTTTTGATTGAGTGATGAGTTTGCACTCTGACGAGTAGCACAGATGCAACAACAGAGAAGCGACTCTGTCAGCTGGAGGAGTGGCCGCTGAAAACAATAAAAACAGCACGTGATAGATAGATCAGTCAAAAGGTTAACGGTAACTCACAGACAAAAACGTCTCGTTTTTAAAAAGTGCATTCACAAACATGACAAATACTCTCAACTCATGATGTCTATTTTATGTGATACAAAATATGCATACCTGTTTTAGATTTGTCTGAATTTCTATACATAGATATTTTTTCAAAAGTTTCACCTCTTTCTTCTTTTTTTCTTTTTACAAAGGTTAAAAGCTGGGTTGTGGTCATAGCAGCTTTGGATATCTTTTGATTTTTATCATAAAAGAAGATACACATGATGTCAATAGATATCCAAATAAAACCTACAGTTTCTCTCTGTTCAAATAAAATGACATAATGTCTTTATCAACAGCGACTTTTCTCAGTAAAGCCTGCAATTTAAAAAATGAATAAAATGCTTGGGCTGTTAAATATATTTCGTATACCCGCTTTTTTTGTTATTATCATAAATATTAAAGACACGGGACAACAGTATAAGACAATGCTGAGAGACTAAATGGAAAGATTAAAATAGTTTAAACGTTGTTTTTTCAAGTTTTCTAGTTCATGAGAAAAAATATATATCAGGCGAGCACAAAAACACTAAATTTCATTCTTTTCTTCAGTCTGTCAACATATCCTCGTATTTAAAAGAGCAACCACAAACTAGGTTGTAGGACAAATGTCCGACTGTCTTTAAACAAAACTGTTCTCATGTGTATTAGTCCTGTCCACATGAGATTTTTGTCCATTATCACATGGGCAGGATCCTGGTTTCTCAAAGGAATTCAGAAAAGCAGTCAAATGTACGGGAAAAAAAAAACAAATAAGTACCATGCATTATCTTGCAAGACAACATATTCTCAAACGAGAGACAAGTTTTCTTTGTGTAGACGAAATATCAAGTGAGACGGGAAAGGTGAAGGGCAAAGGCCCCTATTCAGTACTAAATACTATACTTCCAAAATCAAACAAAATTATTTAATCTGTACACAGTTTAGTATGCATGGGTTTAAACTGGATCAGCAGTTTTTCTCCTTAATAATTTTCTCAACTCTTAGTTTTTGTCAAACTGCTACTTTGGAATAATACATAAAAGTGTTTTAATTTATCCCAATTTCTTTGTTCTCTTCCATGTATCTGGAAAATGGACGGCTGACTGAAACTTCCAGACCAGCCTTCTCTATACCCGTCATGGGAGGGCTACTGCCAGTGTGTACACGATCCATCCCCCCAGGCATAGCTCCCAAAGAGGTGATTCCCGCTCCGCCGAGGCTGACGGGCAGCTGGGTGATGCCTCCGTTCTGAATCACAGAAATCTCATTGTTCTTCATAGCCAGGCCATTGGTGATGACAGCAGCGTACTGGTTCCAGAAGCCTGGGTCAACATTCATGGCCCGGGCTGCCAGGTCCTTTTGAAACATCTCACTGAACTTCATGGCATCGCCACCTAACAGAGCCATAGGGTTCTCCACCGACAGGCGCCGACCTCTACGAGCTGGTGCATTGTTCCACATGTGTGTTCCCATATGAACCTAAAAGCAGCAAAAAAAAAAAGGTTTAACTTCTAAGCCTTTTAAAACAATATTTATATATGTATATTTACTTTGTACAATTAACTTTTTAATAGGAACATTTTAAGTTTAAATTTAAGAGGAAAATAGATAAACACACAAACTTTTATTTTTCTTAGAAATATTGTTAGTAGTACATTAGAAAAAGTGCAAATGTCACAGTTAGATGTCAACTTCAGCAGACATTTATAAATTTTAACATTTTACCATAAATTAAACTTGGAACTGACTCTTTGAATAAAACCATTTTAATTGTACATTGGTGATGAATCTTAAATTACTTCCTTCTGTTAGAAACAGCTTACACTTCACCAGATAGTTTTCCAGATTGCAAGAATTTCCTTGTTAACTTATCAAAATATGGAGAAAAAAAATTCTTAACTTTACTAAAACTTTAACTTTACTTTTCTAAAATAAATTGTAGCATGATTTATTCTTTAATGATGTTTACAATTTTCAATTTTAGTTCATAAATAAAGTGTAACAATGACATAATTCGAATAAAGCTGACGTTAGACAAAAATTATAAAAGTGGCTGTACTGTTTTGATTTCAAGGCCACAAAGTCATAGTAGGCATGCACAAAATTGGTTGTCACAGCATTGTTTCTAAGAAACTCTACATCAAACCCACATGGATACACTAAAAATATCAAAACTTTATTTTTTTCCCACCAAAAACTCAGTTTGTGTGTGGACTGGAGGTGCAAATGCCAATCTGTTTTTAAATTATCAAGAGCAGTGCAACAATATTTTTAGTTCTCTAGGAATATTTACCCAAAGTAAATAGGTTAATCTTTTTCTAATCTGTATATTTTTTTAGTTGATCAAATGACCCTGTGTAGTTGTTTTTTATTATTATATTAGATTGTATACCTTTAGGTTGCCCTTTGTGGTAAAAGCCCTTCCACAAATAGAGCAGGCGAATGGTTTCTCTCCTGTGTGTGTCCGTTCATGGATTTGCAGAGCGCTGGCCGAAGAAAAGTTCTTCCCGCATGAGTGGCAGTTGTGTTGCTTAGGAGTACGACGTGGAGGTGGGGGGGCCAACATGGGGTTGATGCTAGGGCTCGCTGTGGTTGGGGCTGCTGCAGCAGGAACCTGAATGCCCACTGGCAAGTGTGAGTTGTCGCTCAAAGACTTGCCATGTCCATTCATTTCCATTTTGATCATGTTTGATGCAGTGCTGGCTAGATTAGGAGTTCCAAGGCCTGAAAAAAATGAAAAGAAAATAAAGAAAGAAAAAAGAAGATGTTTATTTCTAATATTGTCATAATTAATACACTTTTTTGTTAGTGTAAGAGTTACATAGCTGCTACACTTAATCATTGTATTATTATTATTATTATTATTATTATTATTATTATTATTATTATTATTATTATTATTATTATTATTATTATTATTATTTATTTATTTTTTACTGTTCACAATTTATACTGATTAGTTCTTGTTGGTTATTATATAAATATTGATAGCACTGGCTGAGATTTGTACCTATACTGAGTTGATTATATTTCTACTTACCACGATCTCTGTTTAGAAACAACATGTTGAAGTGGCTCTCCTCCTTGATGAAATGCCTGCTAGGTTGAGTGGCAGTCAGATCAAGGGCCCCAGTGCCTTCATTTCCAGAAAGAGGAGATGGGGTCTCTGATTTTTCTGACTTCACTGTTGTCAAGCCAGCTGAATTGTTCTCCTGGCCCTCGTCTGCCATCATGGCACTGCTGTTATTATTACTGAGTGTAGCTGGGGACTTAGACCTCTGGCTCCCAGAATGGCTGTGAGCTGGGGACAAATGCTGCATTGAGCCAGAAGACTCAGACAAAGCGGGACTCCCCAAGCTTTGACTTTCAGCATCCCCCACTGCAATCACGGAATCTGTGGTGAAACAGTCAGTATCCCCTGCAAAGCTGCTGCTGTTCTGTGAAGGCTTCAAGCCAAATGAATGGGTTATGTTGGCAGTAGAGTCAATCATCTTCATTTGGTTTTCCATCGCAGCAATGCTGGAGATGATTGAAGTTGGTGGGGAGCTCCCAGGTGAATAAGGTTTAGATGGGTCAATTTCTCCATCTTTAAAGTCTGCTTCATCATCCATGGCCTGCTCCATTTCATCCAGGAGGTCATCATCATAGTTGCTCATTGCATCTAAGCTCTTCTCATCGAAGGAGACATCGGTTTCCATATCCTGCAGACTTTCTGGGACAGGGGTGTTGGGGATCTGTCCTCCCATGTGCATACGGATATGTTGTTGTAGCACAACAGCATTGGTAAACTTTTTCTGACATATAGGGCAGGAGTGCTGGACTCGAAGAGGAGGTTTGGACCTGTGGACACCAAAGTGTGTTTTTAGATTTCCCTTAGTTGTGAATGCTCGTCCACATATCTTGCATTTGAACGGCCTCTCGCCAGTGTGGATACGGTAGTGCATCTTCAGAGCACTCTGGCAACTTAGAACACGATGACAGATAACACACTGGTTCGGATCAGTCATCTTCTTATCAATGTTCTCAACAAGCTGCTGCAACTTTGATGTCTCTGAGGTTTGCATAGAGTCTAGGAGGCCTCCAAAGGGAAACTTGGCCTTAAACTGGTCAGACAGCATTGGAAGGACTGGATGAGAGATGGAATTAGAAACAGAATTTGGGCTACTGATAGGCTCAGTGACTTGGCCACTGCCTGAGGCTGTTGTGGAGGTGACAGTGGTGGAAAGAAGCACTTGAGTCACTGTAGTTGTGGTGATTGTGTTCTCACCAGGCCTACTAGAACAACTTGGGGACAGGAGAATGCCTTCAGGTTTTAAAATAGGAGGTGCATCACTTCTAAAGCTGGGTTTTGGGGAAGGTGACGTAGTGGTCATGCCAGAGTCAGTGGTGATATTTGGGGACAAAGATGCACACTCACTTGTGGGCGGAGAAGGCCTTTGAGGAGATCTGTTAAGTGGAGTGAGGCTTGGAGAGTCATTATAACCTCCAATCATACTTGGGAGCGTTGGAGGCAGCTGAAGCCCAACAGAGGTAGGGACAGTTGGGAGTACAGGTTTGCTGTCCAGCCATGTGGTAACAGGTTTTTCTGGGGGCAATGACATGCCATATGGAATGCCTGAGCTTGTTGGTACATTGTCCAGGTACTCTGGCACAGGGTATGGATTCATTTGAATATGTGGGTATTTTTCTTTGTGCCTCTGGAAGTGGACTTTCAGATTACCCTTGGTGGAAAAACGGTTCCCGCATATGTTGCATTTATAGGGCCTCTCTCCAGTGTGGGAACGCAGGTGAATCTGCAAAGCACTGTCACTGCCAAAGACCTTGGCACAGAATCGACACTTATGCTTAAAGAAGGGGTCTTCAGAGCTGGGCTTAGTGTCAAACACAGACACATTGGGGGGTTTCCCCTTGCGGTGCTTCATTAGAGCAGAAAGGGGATCAAGTGCATTGGCTGTGGCTGCTATGCTGGCCAGTGGATTGGGGAAGATGACGCTGCTCGGGGAGCTGTGAGGTATCAGTGGTAAACTGGAGGCAGAGCTCAGGATACTGCTGTGATTTAGTGAGGGAGGGGTGGTGGAATTCCTAGGAAGAGCTGAGCTGCTACTGATGCCACCACCTCCTGTTATGCTACTACTAGTGTTACTGTTGTTAGTCGAGACAGCAGATGAGCAGGAAGGGTGTAGAGATGACAATGCAGCACCACTCGGTGGAGGAAACACTGAGTTATTTGTAGATGTGTTTGGAACTGAAGAGGTGGACTGCTGAGTGCTACTCTGTGGTGTTTGTGAGATGGGCCCTTCTATTGCTGAGGTCAGAGGTGAAGGTCCTTGACCATTAAGAGTGGCTGGCAACCTGACAGGCATTTGATGGACAGGGGGCGTGACAAAGTTATGCAGATGAAGCTGACTTGCAACAGGAGGGGCACAGGAGGATACAGACCCGGAGTTTCCAGCAGCACTGTTATGATGGTGACTGACAGCAGATTGTGGGGCAGACTGTCTGTTCATGAGGGCCACCTGACTTCGAATTTGTTCGATTAACTGTAGCTGATGAATCTGCTGCTGCTGGAGGGCCATAAGCTGGTCCAGGATCATGGGAATAGCCATGGTGGAAACCCCACTGCCTGCTGCTGCCCTTACACTCTGTGAAAACTGGGCGACTGCAACCCGAGTGCCATGCAGAGTCTCCAAGGTAACATTGGTGCTTGGCATAGCGTAGCTTGTAACAGCAGAGGGGACCACATCGTTGAGCTGAGGTAGGGAGCCATCTGGCTCGGGGGATGTCACGTCTCTGTCTTCGAGTTCTAGGGTTTTTTCAGGAGAAAGCTCCAGCTCCATCTGCTCATCCTCCTTTTCCAGGACATTGACCTCATTTAAGTTATCTGTCTCTGGGATGTCATCCCCCTCACCGACAGGACTCTGATTGCCCTCCCTGGCATCCTCACTGTCATCTTGCTCACTGGGGCAGCTGAGAACAGGTGAGGGCTCTGAGGGGTACTCTTGGGAGGGGTTAGGTGTATCCTCATTGTCATTCACTATGAGCACTAGGGGGTTCTTGGTGCAGCTCTTTAAATGTTCACAGAAGTCTGACCACTTGAAGAACTCGGCACAGCACTTTTCACATACATGAGTCTCTTCGCTGCCGCTGCGGCTCTCGTTCCCACTGTCTGCATCATCCAGCACATCACCTCGGGCTGTATGAAGGGGAGAGGGTCAGGGGAGTGGACGACAGGAAAGGAGGGAGGAGGATAACAGAATAAATGAATAATTAATCAATAAAGAACCCACACATTTTTTGCAGTGAAGTGCAGCAAAGGTTTAACCTTTGATTTTTTTTTAACATAACAAAAATCAATATCTTTTTTATTTATTTTTTTACTCTGAACAAATTACCCTAGTTCACCAATTCTCAAGACCCAGATTTGTGCATTCACACCCTCTCCATAGAGCCAGCTAATAATTTTCTTTGTGCAATCCATCAAATTATGAGGGCCTATCAATTGTGGATACTGCCGCCTAATGAAATTCCATAGAACCTATTGATTTCCAATATTTCATACAATTCACAGCTGCCTCATCTGTTGGGTACAAATAGGGACTTTGATGGCCCCATTAGGATTCCCCTCTGCTATCAAGCTCAGTCATTTCCACCTGAATGTTAAATGCTCAGGCCTTTTTTAACTTCTAATGTTTTAACCCCTGAAAATTAAGGAACTATAATCACATTTAAAACCTGCACAACTGAGAAAAGCTGACTAAAATAAGTTTTAATTTTTAACTCATACTGCTTCAAAATTGCTTTTGTTAGAAAAGAGGGGAAAAATCCTGTTTTGCTTTATTTCCGTCCATCTCCTAAGCCTTTTTGACACAAGTCTACAAATTACATACTTGTGCCATGGCAGCAAAGTCTCTGATTAGTTACACATGTTTAATCACTGTTGCAGCAAGCCACTTCCTCTTCCACAAGCAGCCTTCAAGAGTCAAACAAACCAGCACACGATCTGACCGTGAACTTTATTCACACCTGATCAAAATCATGGATTAAATTGCCTCCCTTGTTGATTTCTATGTTTTTCTTCCTCTTTAGATAAAATAATAAAATGTGTGTGTCCCTGCGTACAAGTTTAAACCCCCCTCAGTACTAAAAGGAAGTACACTCAGTCACAATTATCCACAAATGTTCAGATCACATTCAAAAACAACAGAAATGTGGTAATAAATTTGTGACTTTAAAAGTTCTTTATAAATTTTACATTAAAAAAATTATTCATGGTGGAGTGAGCCACAGTAAAGCAGACATATAGAGGGATGCGTTGGTTACAGGGACTCATTAGTAGAGAAATTCATCACTCCTCTCTGTAGTCAGCGACCAAATAGGACGGGGGCATGGGGGTCTGCTGGTGTCTTTGGCTTAATTAATTATAAACAGAATGATTTTGGGCAGACTTGGTCTTCTCCTCTCTGCTGGGTACAAAACCTGTCGGGGTAATGCATTATTTTACTTTAAAATCAAAAAGGGGGGGGGAGGGGGGCATCACGTGAATAACTATTTTGGATAATGTTAAAATATATTTAATCTTTTGCTACATCAATAGGATCATACTGTTGATGAAATGAGAATTAAACTTTGTTCCCAAAATAAAAAGCGTGTTCGGCTTCAAACAGAAAACAAAAAGAAACTGAGGAGGGAAATGGAGCCAGAGATTGGTAATGTAAGTGACATGTGACAGCGAGCTAAAAATCTCCTTAACCCAGTGGCGGACAGCAAAACACATTTCCATAATTGAGGGTTGAAAGGTCAACACAAATGAGTGGGCATTGTGTTGAGCTGATTAGTTATTAGAATGGTATTACTGTCAATCTCTTTTATTCATTCATACAATTACAAGTGGAGGCCTTTGTATGCCTCTGACCTCACACACAAACACACGCATACACAGACACGCACACCCACATACTTCACACACAAAGCACATTTTCACAGAGAATTTGCATATGTTTAAACAACTCAAAAAATACTAAAACAATTTTCATTGCAGTGACTTTATTTTCCTAGGCCTTTCCTGGTTAAATAAAAATATAGATGATGTATGCTAGTAAATATTAATAAAATTAATAATAATAATAGTAATAATAGTCTCTCAGGCAAGCAGTTTTTACATTTATTTCTCCTTTACTTATTTAATAAGGTTTGCAAATGTAAAATATACCCAGTTTTTAATACCTTCTCTGTATGATGGTTACCTTCCTGCCTGCACATTGCTCATCATAAGAAAATTATGAAACATTTTTTTTAATCAAAATCTCTGGCGTTAATTGCTGAAAAACACTGCAGACTCTTTCAATCGTGTGTGCGTTACCATTTGAGGAGATTAAAAAAGAACAATTAAGATGCAGAAATATGCTGCTGACTGTGTCAGTTTGAACGCTGCAACAATTAGTCAGTGGTAATTACAGCAATACAAAACAGAACCACAAACCACCTGATCATTTCTAAATCTCCTCTGAACATATTTTAAAAAGCCCATGCTCATAATAATAATAAAACAGCTGCGTTCAGCTTCAAAGTGCAATAGCACTGTGTTGTGCAGCTGTCAAAGCGACATTTTACGGTTATTTTCAAGACAGTGAAAAGGTGTGTATGTTTTAGAATGTGTGTGTGTCGCAGGGTGTATTGATTTTCTCAGGCCTATAGGATGAGAAAAGAAAAAAAATCCAATCAGTTTTTCATTCCTTTAAAAGTCTTCATTTACCCAGATGTAAATATTTAGCTGGATGCAGTCAATAGTGGGACTGAATGGTCTGAAGCTGTATTTGCTGTTTTGCTCAGAAATCTTTTGCATGCTAACGTCAAAAAACAAATATGAAATCTATCAGCTGAGGTATTCACTGAATATGTTAGACATATAGTGGGACAACAAAAATCTAAAATTTTACTTTTTCTTAAAGAAAACACAAAAAGACAAACAAAGTAAAATAGTATCTGTGTTGTATTTAAAAGGAAAAATGAATCTGGAAATAAATAAAATAACTGACAGCCTAGAAGGAGAAAGATAACGTTATTTTTACAAAAAACCTGGCTGCGAGAATAGTTTGCGCTTCCAGTATTTCTAAAACTGCCTTTCATCGTTGCTCTTTCAAAATCCCCTTTCTGAAAAAGAAACACTCTGCATCACTGTTTCTGTCCAAGCTGAGAGAAAAACAGAGGCCTGCTGCCTCCAACAATGTTGGAATTCTAATTTTATTTATATTTTTTTCCCATTAAGCATTTTTCACATCACTCTTTGACTTTAAATTATTTTAAATAGATTTTAACAGCCTTCAGTATTTTAAGGAAGTGTGTTACGTTTACACACTCAGTTTACAATTTAGAACAGCGTCAACATTAAATTAAAATATTTTTGAAGAAGAACTGAATTTGTGGACATGTATCAGTGTAATTTATAATCGGTTTTTGGTACTTAAATTTTGCATTTGAACCAGAACATGTAGATTTTTGTCACTTTTCTTTTTAACCAACAAATCCTTAAAAAAAAAAAATTCTGCATCTTAGGTACGAAACGTCCAACAAAGCATTAGCCTCCATCAATCTTGAGCCTCCTCGGAGTTGCAGAGGCTCCAGCGCCCTGAGCTCTGAGTGTGTGAGCGTGTGTCATGGGGCCGGTCAGCCCTGCTGCAGAGTGGTACAGTCATATCTGCACAGACACACGGGCCTTTGTAATCGCCTGCAGATGTGCAGCAGCCAAAACATTAATGATTTGTTTGTGCAAGCATTTGCAATACAGTATTCAATGACGGCACTCTGCACAGACGACTCTGGGACTCGTCAAGATGTCGTTGTGTGTCTGAGCTTACAAAGACAAGAGCGTGATGAGGAGGAGGCTTGAGGATCTAATAGGTGTCCATCATTTGCATTAAAAGCGGATATTTAAATCTGTGTTTAACATTGTTGCAGAGCATACATTTCAGTTTTTAATATAGTTTTATAGTTTTAAACTGATTATCCATTTTTTTTTATTTGAGACGTTTTTTTTCTAAAATCTTGCAAATAGTTGTTAATGGTTAGCTTTCAGCTAAATCCTCCTAATGTGCTCTGTTGCCGAGTGTTAAACAGTCCTTCCGTCTCCTGCCTCGTCCTTCCTCTTAATCACGAATGCACTTGCTAGCATGTGTTTTCAGTACTGAGTAGTGATTAAGACACAGCCATATTTGAGTGGCTTCTTGAAGACATCCTCAGTACGACTACGTGGGTGGTCCGCAGGCCTGCACCCAGTGGTGAGAAGGAATTAAAACAAAAGGCAAACAAAGCCCCCACTGCAGGGGAAGCGGGCTACAACTATGTTGTCACTGTCAGCAGGGATTTTATCACTTCGCTACATTTTTTTTTTTTTGCTTAACAGATGCCTTGAGGAAAAAGAAAAGGTTTGAACTAAATATTTTAACTCGTTAATGCAGATTTTAAATGAAACTGATATGAATAAGACGTACTTGTGTACAGAGGGGAAAAGTAAGTGCAACATAATCTTGGAGAAGTTAAATATGTTAAAAGCAACATTTAGTGAAAATCTGCTTCTCCTGCTTATTCCTGAGTAGAACTTTGGATATCTAAGAACAAATCCTCTAAAGTCTGTTTTGACTATTTGTACACAAACACCCCCCCACCACCGTCTGCACGGATACAAGATTGAGGAAGTGGCGGTGTGGTGAAAAGCCCGCTCACACTTTCTAGGACACGAGTAAGCGGTGCTGCCAAGGTCAGCGGCACACATGTTCTAATTGTGCAAAGAGCTTGACATCTCCAGGCAGGATCTGGCTGGCCGGGACTACACAAAGGTTAAGTCAGCAGGCTTTGTAAAAGCACTCCTAAGCTGACTCCCCCTCCAACCCCACCTCTTTCTTTTTTCTTTTTTTTTTCACACCATGCGAACACACATACACTCACCCTCCATGTCCCCCTACCCTGAGGGGGGAGCAAGTGTCCGGAAGGCCTTAGTAGGTTAAAGGATGAGGACTTGTTGGCACTTGAATTTAGTTTGTCATGTTTCGGAGGCTGCAGCACGTTAAAGTGAAATGCAGCAAAACAAGGATCGATGTAAAAATCTAGAGGGAAATTATTTCATCTAACTGAATTTTTAAAATTTATGTTGTTAGAAATTGTGATTTTTAATAAATACGCTGCAACAAAAACTCCATATCGTAACACAGGCCGAATGTCTTCTTTCAGTTACATTGAAATTTAAGTCCATATCAGGCAGCTGCTTACAGTGGAAACTTAGAAATTTATTCTGTTTTATAAGCGACAAATCGTCAAAGGCAGCGATCGATAGTGTTCGTCACAGGCTGCACCACAGGAGTAAAGAGTGGAGAATCCGATCACGCTGTGATGATACACAGACAGTATGACATTAGCAGCTTGTCGTGTAAAGCAGCTTGGGATGCGACATGGTGTTATTAGGTTTATTTAAGTGTGTATGGCCTCACTGTGCTGTGCCAAAGGCTTGGGATTGTTTCTCTGCTACATCTGCTCCTGAAGACAAGTGAGCCAGTATCGAGCTCCAATAAGGAAAGGACATTCCACGGCAACTTCCAGTCATTAGCACAATGGCATTGTCTGTCTACAGTATGTGCGTTTGTGTGTGTGTGTGCTTTAGTGTTAAGGTGTGTATCAAAAATCAGAGCAAACTCCAGGGTGGTTGGTCTTTCCATCGTATTTCCAGTTCTTGAAACTTAAATCTGAATTTTGAATCTAACTTCAATACGTGTAAAATTCTAATAAAAAAGTGTCATTCCTCAATCCAACAGGAGAGAAACCTGATGGATGTTCTGTATCTCCGATCAGAATCAGAAAGATTATCTCAACACAGTGTTTGTTTTGTTTTTGTGCATGTGAACAGCCCTTACATGACAAAACCCCCAAAGAGTAAATGGGACAAAAGATCCAGGAGTCATTATTGTGACCCCCCACCCCCACCCCCCACACACACACACACACACCAACATTTCAACATGCAAAGACAGCCGCTCCCCAGAGATTACATCACACATTTCTTTTCTTAAGAAGCCCTGATAAGTGTGTGCGCACGTGCATGTATTTGGTACTGAAAGTGTGTGTGTGTATTATACACACACCACAAGTAAAACACAGAAATGTAAAAATGTTAGCAATAATTTGTTGAAAAAAAACCATATTTGTTGAAAATAATGGGTCTTTAAAATTGTATTTTTTTTATTTCTAAAATGCTAAGACGTCGCACAAACATCTTTAAAAGAGAGTAAATCAAACATCTCTATTAAAAATCAATCAAATAATTATTTAATGTTTAGTTGTCTTATTTTTGTCCCTTGTTGAATTATTTACAGCTTACTTTAAATGTGACTTTAACTCCATAATAATGTTTTTGTTGTGCAAAAGCCTGAAAGATAAATAATCCTTTTCTCCATATGGCGAGGACAGACTCTGTCAAGCGATCTTGAGCGAAAGGGAACAAATCAAGTGTGCTAAATTTATGTGAGGAGGGTAAACAAAAAACATTTCCATGACAAAACAAGGCTTCGACCTGCAACAGACTCTGCATTTTGTCCCAGGCAGGCGCTTACAGGGGACAAAAGACAAGCATGTTTTTAAAAAATATGTATAGCCATATAAACTGCAGTTTTTTCTTTTTTTAATAAAGATGTTGAAAATAAAACATTTTCACCACTATTATTTTTTTATATATATTTTGAGGTTTTAAGAAGATATTTTTAAAGTCATCAGTGTGTGTGTGTGTGTTTGCAGAGTTGTTTACCTGAATAAACAAAATCAAGTGGAAACAAAACCAGATTTAAGAGCCCAGTTACGATGTTTACACATTTTTTTAAAAGCCCTAAATCATTTCTAGTTTGAAGCAGGCCTCTCAAATAAAAATGATAATAAAAAGGCCTCTGGCAGCACATCATGTAAATACTGCAAAGTGTAAACTGTCTAAGGCTGTTCTAATATTTGTGCTTGTTCCATTAATCCTGAATGTCATCTGTCAGCCCACAGCGACCATGATGAGGCATGTCGGGGGGATTCAAATTCAACTTTAAACCTGAGAATCTTCAACTTTTCCTGTCATCTTTGGGAAACTTTTACTCTCAGAAAAGCATCATAACTGAGTTATTAAAAATTGTCACTCCATTATTAATAAATAACCCAATTATTTAAACGATTGAAAACGGTTTATATTTAAGATTCGACTTTTAAAAGTGAAAGAAGAGCGGGTGTTGGAGCAGGGAAAGGAGGTTTTCTGGGTGTGGATCAGGGGAGCTCCAGCTGATCGGATCCACTCACCATGCTCGGAGTTCACCCCGGCTAGAGCGGGATCCTCGTCCGACTTGAGGTGCTGCGGCTTGGCTTGCTTGCGTCGGGACATGCTGCTGCTGCTGCTGCTGGCGTCAGGGCTGGAGATGCTGCTGCTGCTGAGTTCACGCTCCGAGATGCGTCTGCGTTTTGCAGCTGCATCAGCGAAGAGCGAGCGGATCAACGCGCACAAAAAGTTCGCAGAAAGTGTCTGGGATGGCAGGAGGTGGGAAATTAGCCGGTGTTGCCGCTTCTGCCGCCGCCGCTGCTGTTGCCGCTGCTGCTGTGCGTGGGATTGCGCATGTCGGGATAATAATTATGATAGTGAATAATGCCTCGCGATTAATGGCACCGTGTGAAGGTGGGGAGGATTGGCTGGAGTCCAGCGGACGCGCATTGGATATGGTAATGAGGGACGGACTAAGCAATTAGCCGCTTCACTCTCAGACTTTATCCGTCTCTCTCTCTTTTTTGTCTTTCTTTACCTCCCCCAACAACACAACTCACAAAATCTCCTGTTTTGCCCAGTTCACAGTGAGGTCTCCAACTGGGAACGCCGGGCTCCTCTCCCTTCACTTTTTCACACAGCGCACAGTCTTCTGATGTGCATCACTTCATGGTACCACTTTTGCGCATAACTTCAGAAAAGTGTCCGACTCTCTCGCACTTTGTCTCTCAGTAACTTTTTATTTCCTCTTCGGAGACTGAACACAGTTCTTGCCGGAAAGGAAGCGACAATCAGTCTCTGAGATGTTTCAGTTTTTTTTTTTTCTCTTCTCTTATCTCTGCGAGTAAAGTGGATGTTTGGTTTGCGGGGGGGACTTCCCTGGCGCAAACTCCGCTTTGCCGAAAACTTTGACGCGCGGTCTTCCGTGACCTGCAGCGATCAGTCAGTGGGATTTAACACTCAGCATATGTTCGGATAAAGAAGTGGCTTCAGTCTTCTGATCGCGGTGAAGTTTATCTTGTTTTACTCCTGCATGTCTCCGGGTTTCCCTGGTTGCGCTCTCCTCGTCTCCTTGGTCATCGAAAAAAAAAAAAAAAAAAAAAAACAATAATAGTAAAAATAAAATAATAATAATAAAAAGTTTTTTTGCAAACTAAACACTAAAACCCGGTTTCACCAAACCAACAACTTCACTCAAGCTCTTTCTTTCGGGTCGGCATCGAACTTTGAATTCGCTCTGTGGCAGCAGCGCGCGCAGCGTCGGGCTCTCTGGTTGTTGGACATGGCTCTGTGTGTGTGTGAGTGAGTGTGGAGGGGGGGACTGCGCTGTGTGTGTGTGGTGCGTTTAGTCAACCCCCAAGCAAAAGGTTCAGCCCATTGCTTTCAGCCACCACTAGGATGTACCACTACGTTACTGTTGAGTGGATCGTCCTCAGCCTCCCCGTCACTTCGGTCTCCCCTCAGAACAGGACGGACAGCGTCACAATAAGTCCCGCTTGTTTGGAATTATTACAATTTTTCATAGAAATCATCAATATTATAATAATAATAAAAATATAAAACAAGAAATAAAAAGGGAATGTTAGAGAATAAAAAGAGGGCCTACTTCATTCCGAATGACTTTATGATTTTAAAGCTGATTTTTAAAATAATTTTCATCATGCAGCTCACTGGATTACAGAAGTTGTGCATTATCTTTATTTCAGTTTTGCTTTATTTACCGCCAGAATCGTGACTAATAATCTGCGGGTAAAATGGATAAAACACACGCAACAATATATCGCATTTTTCTTCATGACTGTTAAGAATCTAAATATTGAACTAAATTTTATTTTACGCACAAAGCTTTAAAGTTCCTCATTTTCTTGTTACTGCTGACATATTGTTTTTTTTCCCCCAGCTGACTTGAGCTCAAAGCCCCCCTTTCTCCTCCTGTCTTTTTGTCTCCCCCCAACGTGCCTCATACACAAATCTGTTGACAAGGTTGGCCTTATGAACAAACTTTTTTTCTCTTTTCTTCTCCCTCCATCATCCCTCTTTGAATCGTGTCCAAAACAGAAAAAGGAAGAAAAAGAAAAAAAAAGCTTGTTATTATCTGGTATTAATAGATGCAGCCCCCAGGAAGACAAAAATCAGCTATTGATAATTGCAAGGAGTCCACAGCAACTACTGTATCGATCGGCGTGTCCTCCACTCCCCCTGGTACCGGGAGATAAGGAGACACACTCTTTAGAGCAATATAATTTCTTTTGACCTATCTGCTTGCTACAGACTTATGATGAATAGCCATAGTGGCTGAAGTCCTTTATCACCAAAGTTACCCCCTTGATATAATATTGATTCTTTATAACTAGCTCACCGCACAAAAATCAAACTGTCCACTTGGCCATCATCATCATCAATATCATCACAAAGGCGGAGGAATGAAGATCCCTTTGAGAGAGAGAGACCTCCCAATCTCCTCTGTAGGCCTAATCTTTATTTTGCTGATGATGAAAGGAGCGGGGGAAACGAGGGAAGGTGCCATTTAAAACCAGGTGCCATTTAATCCGGTATAGACATACAGAGGGGGGTGGGTGGGGGTTTCATTTTCTCATCGGAAACTTAGCTTTAAATCTGGCATGTTCTCTGATATGATCCAAACATAAAACAGATTAAACTCGTAGAAGTTCACATTAAAAGCTTGTTTTCTGATGCTGGGTGCGCCAGAGGTGAGGGAGGGATGGAGAGAGAAAGGGGGAAGAGCAGTGACTCCTGCCGCTGGGGGAGGTGAGGGGGGGCTGAGGAAGGGTGGGAGAAGAGAAACGCGTAATCACCCAAACATCCGCTGTTTTCACCCCCTCTTCTGGATCTGCGCGGAAAGGTAAGAGGGGAGAAAAAAAACGCTTTTTTTAAGTGCACGGCCAGAGTTTGTGCTGGAACTCCTCTTCTCTCCTCTCAGAGCCCTGCTGCAGTCTGCAGGGAGGCTGCCGGGGACCAAGGACCGGGGTGGGGTAGGCCGGAGCACGAAAGAGACACCGGAAGAAATGGGTAAATAAACTTATTTTTTATTTTTTAATTGTTCCGCGTAAAGCACGACGGGCTGCTCCTGCTTTTAATTAGCCGGTTTTTATCTCTAAGTGTCTGAGGACAGTGGTGGCACACGCGCGTCCTCAGGATAAGAAAAGGATTTGATATGACCGCTGAAATTGCGCAGCCTAAAAAAAAAGCGAACTGTTTGCGTCAGCGTCCAATCAGAGGTGCGTTTACACAACCGGCAGGAGACTGGAGCAGCCTATGGCGCAGTCCCCGGGCTTCATCTGCACCAATCACACACGCTGGAAGCATTCTTTTTTCTCTTATTCTGAGTGTCTCTGAAGACAAGTCAGTGGACCATTTAATTTCTGTTTAGCTTCATCTTCTGTGACAATTTTTACACTGTTTAACTTCATGCTTCTTTTCTTTTCTTTTCTTTTCTTTTCTTTTCTTTTCTTTTCTTTTCTTTTCTTTTCTTTTCTTTTCTTTTCTTTTCGACTCAGTCTGATCAGTTGATTGCCTGACTTGTATACATATAATAAATGTTTTAATTTTTAGAAATAATATAAGTTAAGAAATTAGTTAATTTTGTAGATTACTTTATGAGGACTATTAACCAGTGACTTAACCAGAAGTAAGTTTCCAGTCATTGGGTCAATGAAGTTTTAACATAGCTTGCAAATACATCACATATAGAACAATAATGAAAGAACAGGGATAAATGTCACACAAATGTGTAAACAAACATGTTTCTGTTTTCAGTCTGCTGGGCTATAATACAGATGCAAAATTGCCAGTGTTCATCAAATATGGTTTTAGTTTTTCTCAAATTAAAGATTGTTTAGAAGCAGGCTGAAGATTGATAATTTAGCTTGGATTGATAATGCTTTGTGGTCAAAATAAATAATTGTCACTAATTTAAAACAACTTTATTAAACACAATTAAACCTTATATTAAAAATATATATATTGTACCACAAAGGTATAACTGAGAGTCCAGCAGCACCCAGTGAGAGCTTGTGATGGTGACTGTTCAAAGCAGATTCTGTGTGTGTTTCATCTTCCCATGATGCAATGCGTCCAGAAAAAAAAAATATGGAAAAACATCTGTAAAATCTCAGAACAGAAAATTATTTCCATGAATATACGCTAGATGTACCCCTTTTTGATGGACTTTTTCTTACAGTAAATAATATTTATGTTTGTTTTGTCCCACATCGTGTAATACTAAGAAGAAAAAAAAACAGGTAGTAAATCTTTCTGTACAACTTGAGTATTTTGACAGTTGTGTTATTCAAAATGGGTTGGTCATCCAAACCTATAATTCAGTCACTTGTTCTGTCATATATATTTACCTTATTGTTGATCTGTGGAAACTCATCTCTATTTTTAAGTTGTATTTAAAGTGTGTTACTGAGACTTTTGAAGTGTTAGCTGGGATTTTCATGTTGCATTGACTGAATCTCTGTCACTATTGCCAGAAACAGTAGCAGAGGTACACCTTGGCCTTACAGTGTAGGATAAAATAATGCATAGGAAATTGTGGCAGTCTCTTTGAGACAAACTTACACACTAGAGCTTCTGAAACATCATCTCCCTCCTCCACTTCCTCTATAATCCACTGAAAGACGTTTATTTTGCCAATCATCTGTTGGTTCTGTTTGTGTGTGATGTGTGCTGCATGGGTAGACTTTACCTGGTTTTTCAATCTCTGACTTTATGACAGATGCTTCAGTAATTCACTTGAAATATCCAAGACATTAATTACTGTATTAGTGATTACTGTAAAAAAAATAAATTGTTTTATAAGATTTAACTTGTTTCCTTTGTCCTGACAATAACTTTATAAATGCCACCTGTTTGGTATAATATTTTATTGTGTAACAAATGATAGTTTTTATTTATAGGATTTATATGAAATTTAAAAAAATGTGCTATTTTTAATTTAAGCTTTAAGTAGGTTTTTACATATTTAATTTAGTGTGAGAAGAAACAGAAATTGCTGTTTTGAATATATGCTGAGTTCATTCTGTAGCTACTTTATTTTTTTATCTAATAATTTTAAATGGAAAATGTAGTCACCAAAATTCAGATAAAAAAAGATTGTGGTGAAAGTGACAACTTATTTAAAAATGAAAACTTTCAAAGTGCTTTGTTTGGTGTAGATGCTGCCAGGTTAAATAATCAGCTCGAGTCTTGTGTGTAATTTGATTTTTCCTTGCTTTGTTTGGTTTTAGTTAAATGTGAGAATTACATAATCTGGTACAAAATTGTGGAAATCATGCATATGTAATGATTACTGTTATTTAGTCCTGAAAGTTAAGTGTTTTACTCAACCATCACACTATCAGCACTTAAAAATAGTTCGAGAAAACAAAATCCAATTTGTTTGTTACCATATCACAAACTGCTTATCTGTCCTCAGCTGAGGCAGTGTGAGATAAAATGTGACAGGCAGGCAGACCTGAGATGAGTAAAATCTGATCTGACTGGTTAAACTGGGATTAATTGAAATGAATTGAATCAACCTATTTTCTCTTGCTACTGTAATTAAATTAGTCACCGGGGCGTAATTGGACGTCGAGTTGGCGCTTGAGACGAGTTGACAAAATGCTCATTGCTGCCACCAATAGACTATGTGTCAAATTCAGTGTGAGGGGCAGAGCTCTAAATGCTGTGTGACACACTGAGGAGGCTACTTCAGTGGAAATGCCTCCAAACAGAAACACACTCAGATTAGAGGAATGAAACTCTTCTTCATGTAAAGACAATTTTAGAGATCTTCATGTTATGTAGTCAACTTAACAGTGAAAATAAGCATCCATTATAAGCAGATACTATTTAAATTGAGGCCCTTGTTTGTGTAAGCAGTAAGAAACCACCTGCAGTTATTAAATATTCAAAAAATAAACATCTCCAAAATAGACGTAAACTTTCAAGGTCAGGAATATGATAAATATAATAATAAATGCAACTCAAAAGCAGTCTGAGTTGAAAAACTGCAGACCAAACAGAGGATCAGATCAACCCTCTAGGATGTATTTTCATGAACATTGTCACACTTTGCAGGCCTTGTATCAAACATCTTTCCTATGATCTCCAGCACTGAGGGAACAAGGTTTTGTGGCACAAAGACTTTGGTAATTTCTGTTTCTAATGTCGTTTTCCAAGAACAATGAGCAAAAAGGGGCTAAAGCCGCACTGATGACACTTAATCTCATTGGAATTCCTTGTCAGGTTTGACCTTGGGAAGATATTAACCACTCGTGGAGTCACTCTGGGTGTGTGTTTGGGCAGGGGGAAGGGAGTGTGTCCGCAGTATTGTGAATGAATGTTGATAATTGTGTATTTATTTGTTCTAAAAATGTCCAAAAAGGAAATTTTTACATTCCAATTATTATTTTATTATTTACTAAGTGTAACAAAAAGGGTGCCAGCCTTTATGTGCTGCTGGACATGTGCGGGTGGGTGTTTGGGAAGATGGGAGGTGGGGGGGGGGGGGGGGGGGGGGCCATATTG
>JAUBOC010000050.1:15826155-15840262 GCA_032275365.1 Anablepsoides cearensis | reverse complement strand
CTTTTTAAATGGAATTACTGAAATAAATCTACTTTTTCATGATATTCTAATTTTATGACCAGCACCTGTATATCTGATGTTTGTCAAAGTGACTGCAATGTGAACACACGTCACTTTCTATGTGACTTTTTCATCAGTGAGGTGGGGGTGAAGGATTGATGACACCTTGAGTCACGCTGTTTGAATCTGTAGCTCCATGCATTTACAGTTTCAAAACAAAAGTTTGTTTGCTTTGTCTTTTTACTTTTAGTTTTCCATGTAAATAGTAATGTCCAGCCTCGGTTGCGGAGAGTATCGATCCTAAAGTTACTTGGTCGATACTTTATTTCCAGCTTGTTGCTTCATTTCAAAAATAAAATGCTGCACAGGAGAATCCCAGGCAGTTTCAGATTTAAACAGTGAACTAACAAGCATGTCAGATAATTATTTAATCAGCTCTGACTGAACAACAGCTTCTGATTTGACATGCTAAAAGTAGCATCCATGCTAACTCTGTAAACAAACAGCTAAATAGGACATCACGTCTATTGCGCATGTACGTAACATCAGTGATGTGTAGATTTCACACTGGAGTCTGACGCAGGTCGCATTTAAAATGTAATGTGAACGTTGACACCAAAAGATCAGATTAAAACCATTAAAAAAAAAATCAGAATTGAGCATTAAGCTCTGCAGTGTGAACGTAGCCTTTGCCCATTGGGATTTGCATGGCTGAGTGATAGTTTTCAAGGTCCTACAGATAAATATAATTCAGTGTTAAGCCCTTGAACCAGTTATTTTGACTTTTAATCTACTGCCATGTTCCATCTTTTATATAATTAATTTAGCATAAATAAGAATCTGTGTATTCATTTAAATAAGCATTTTACTAAATCAATGCAAAAGTGAGTAATCTGAGTGTGATGAACATGTAAATCTGTGTGTACAAGCCCAATTCCAATGAAGTTGGGACGTGTAAAACAAATAAAAAACAGAATCAGATGGTTTGAAAATCCTTTCCAACTTATATTCAACTGAATATGTTACAAAGGCAGAATATTTATTGTTCTAACAAATACAATTTTTTTATTTAGTTTTATTTTTGTTTATTGTAAATATTTACACATTTTGAATTTGATGCTGCAACACGGTCCAAACAAGCTGGTACAGGGTCATGTTTCCCACTGTGTTCCATCAGCTTTGCTTTTAACAGCACGCAAAGAGTGTTTGGGAACTGTGGACACTAATTGTTGGAGCTTCATAATGCTTCACACATTTTCAATGGGAGACAGGTCTGGACTGCAGGCAGACCAGTCTAGTACCCACACTCTTTTACTCTAAAGCCACGCTATTGGAACACATGCTGGATGTGTCTTCATTGACTTGCTGAAATAAGAAATAGACGTGGCTTGGATGGCAGCATATGTTGCTCCAAAACCTGTATGTAGCGTTCTGCATTAATGGAGCCTTCACAGATGTGACAGTTATCCATGCCATGGACACTAATACACCCCCATACCATCAGATAGGCTGGCATTTGAACCATCTCAGGTCCAGAGAAGCCAGCAGCATTTTTGGGTGTTGATGTATGTTGATGCATTGTAGAGTTTTAACTTGCACTTGATGTCACCATGAACATTAGAGTTATGTTTGTTTGTTTTTTGGTTTTTGTAAGGAGGAAGCTTTACCCTATACCTGGTTTGAACATGTGTGTTCTCATAAAGTAATACTAATTATTTGCTGAGAAATCTGAATGTCTGTGCAGCCTGATCGTTCTCTGAGCCCGGTGATGTGAGCTAACAAGACATATGCATGTTGCTCCGGGATTACGGTTAGATTTAAGTGTCTAAAGGCTGTCTGCTGTCTACCTTGGGTCAACAGGATATTAGGTCACAGCAACGATGGCCCAAGTAAGTGGTGTTTCCTTTAAGCCGATTCCTGACATACAAGTCCAGCGTCACACACTAACACACAGGAAGGAACGCACATAAACATGCAAGGAAGGTCAGCTTAATCGGCCTGGTGTCAGTTGGGGGTTGCCACACATGATAATCATCAAGCAACACAATCACAGCAAGGATTAATACGTTGTTAACTGTATTTAAAAAAAAAACAGGAAGACGTTGTGAATTAAGACTGAGCATAGTAGGTAAAAACTTCTGACCGGAAACTTTTTCATTCTGAAGATTTTTTTTTCCTTTCTGATAGACTTTTCAGATTTTATACTTGAACTTGAGAAAACGATGAGATTGTATAAAAAAAAAAAAACTGAGCTTTTTCTATCACTAAAAATAGGACTCAGTTCCCCAACTACACTGACAGGGATGAATACATTGAATATTTGTCCACCCAACACAAAACAGCCATAATAGATTAGCCGTGTGATAAAGCTCACACAGCATAAGACTAAACTGGATTTGACAATCCCTATTAATCCCTTCTTACTGTTAGATGGACAAGGTGCCAAAGGGGGGCCGTATGTCGTGGCTGGCATGGGCCAAGCATAAGCAGAGTAAGTCAGCTGCTGCCTGAATTACTGTAATTGAATTACTGTGGTTGTTGTGCTCATTTCTAACAGTGTTGGTGACAGGATGCATTGCACCGGACTAGAAAGCAGGTTAATAATCTATTAATAATAGCTTATTAGGGCTTTACCAAATAAACCATGTAAATTAAGTCTTGCTCTTGGAGGCACATAATGTTAGCCAAATTATGACAAGTTGCATGTCATTATATAATGTTGAGCTAGTTAACAAGATTAGTTGTTAGCCATGTTACATCCTTTGCTAGTTAGTTAATGCTATAGACAAACCCGATCCTCTTTCATGCCTGTGCAGACACTGTGCTGGCTTTTTGTCCACATATTTAAAATAAACCTGTATTGCCACAATATAAGGAAAACGTGAGGGAGGAGACATTAGACATGAGTGATCATAATGCAGATTATCTCAGGTAAGGAGAAATTCTAGGAAAAACTGTGAAAAGTTGCTGTAAAGAACCACACTTCTCACATCAAAAACCTCCAGAGAGGAAATATAATTTTTATCTGACAGCAAAAGCGAGAAGGGAGGAATAAGAGACGTGTTGTGTCATTCTGCCCTCTGCAGACCTCTGTGCTGCTCCTTGTAACAAAAAAATTGCTTTGTTGTTTTGATTCAAAACACACTAAACCTGGCTAAACTGCAGAGTAATCACTCTAAACTACAGCCTAACCATAAAATTCAAACCCACATCAAGTGCGTCAAGACTGTCCCAAGTCCAGTTTAATGAGTCGCTGACCTGCATCAGTGCTGACATCTCCTGCCTGGACAATTTCAGCTAAAGAGCTCCTGTCCATCTGTCTCAGGTTAGTGACAGGAAACTGTCTCGTCGGAAAGTCTGTCACTACGTCACACAGTGGAGTCTCTCTGATTGGTTGACGTACCGCGTCAAGCTGCAAAAGTTCAGATTTTCCAGTTCCAGCAAATCGCGCGCCAAGTGCGTTGAACGCTCAAATCACTCATCATATACTTTGCATGTAAATCTGAAGCTCCTGACACTGAAATCGCGTTTAGTGAATGCAGCATTACAGTCTGCTGGTTAAATTTGATATTCTTCAAATTTAATGTATGTAACGTGAATCTAAGCATTAAAGTCAGGTAATTATTACATTAAGTTTACTAGTAGTTCTAAATAGAGTGATTGTTGCTTACTTTTTTCTCTTCAACCTTACATTTGTCCTACAATTATTGGCAAATATTCAAATAAATAAGGCCATGACATTATTTAGTGACTTTTAGTTGATTTTAGAACAGACAATAAGGACTTTGCTTACAGTGGTCAGCGGCTCAAAATCTCACTCCAAGCTCAGATTAAAACGTGAGCCCTGATAAACAGGTGAAGAATTTGATGAGACACTTGTTAGATTGTAGGCTTTTATCTTTTTAGACATTGTATACAAACAACACAAATTTTATTTTGGTTTTCACTATCAAATGAACATTACCTTGATCATCACTTTTTGTCTTTTTTTATTATGGTTACTGTTGATATCAGTTAACAATTTGACCTCAATGTTCTTTCAAGATTCCTTGTAAAGTTTATTGAATACGCCCAACGATCCACAAAAAACTTTTTATACTATGTTTAAATATATTTGTATTTTCCTAAAATCTGAAAGCTTGACTTTAAAACAAAACATTTTAATAAAAAAGACTTCAGAAAACACAAAGCAAAAATAAAAGTACATTTCTCAAAAAACAACTTAATTTTGAGTGACTCAAAAAGGACAAGAGCTACTTAATTTGTTTGTTGTAACACAAACTCTGTTTATTCCAACAGATTGATGTCATTTCCTGTTGTGTGGTTTAATTTCCTTTAGCTTTTGTTATTATTTGATGAGTCACTGCCCAACAGGAGTCACACGTGCAGAATGTGAACTGCACATATCAAATCCTTCCTGTCCTTATATTTTATAGAAAAATAACACTTAGATATGTCATACATGTTTCCCAATTTCTATTAATGATGTGAGTAAACAAATAATTTAACTTTTTATCTCATGTTTTGTAATTTCAGTATAATTTCCAAGTACTGTGAGAACAAAAATACATTACTGGTAACTCTGTCAATCATAGCTTCAGTCATTTAGGTAGAAGGGTAGCACAATTAATTTAAATAAATTAAAATAAACCCATTCAGTGTACCCATTTGTTAAAAAAAACATAAATTATTACTGAATAAATGGAATTTTGGTATAAAGTTGGACACTGTTTAGATATAAACAAAACATTTATGCAATATAAATTTATAAAACGTAAATCAAAGTTAGTCAATAAAAAAGGAATTTCAAATTATTCATGCAATTTCAAGGCTAACAGTTTAATAATTTGTGACAAAATGTCCTTTTGATACTAAAGACAGCAGCAGTATGACAAACAATATGTTTCTGATTCCCATCAAACAGGAGAATTCTGATAATGTTTGAATTGATCCAACTTTGTACATCCATATGCACAACACAACATGTTTGAATAGTGACCAACGATGAAAAGCAATCAGACGTGAGTCATTCACTTTGGCTAATAGCAATCCCTCCAAAACAAAGTGTGCACAAGGCTGAGGGGGTTTACCTACTTTGGGTGGACTTGATCGGAGTCAGAGCAAGAAGGGCGTCATGTTCGGTAAACTAAAACCAGCTCAGTTACTCAGTGAATTTTTTCTTTTATTATTTTGTTCAACAATACCTCTTGTTTGCATGAAGTGTACAGGAAGACAAGCACAGTGTTGTTTGTTTCTGTAAAATAGTGTGTTTTGTTCATGTGGTCATAATATGTAATGCATGACCGTAAAATGTATTTGTTTTTTGTCTTTTTTGTGTTTATAAAAATACAAATAGAAGAGTGTTTGTTTAATCTTTGAGTTATTTTTCAAGGCTTTTACTAATTTTGTCATGTTTGTGAAATAATTTAGTTTGGCTTTTGTTTCTGTATTATTGTGGGACGTGACTTTGCTTTACTGGTCTACATCTTTAGGATGTGAAATGTTTTTCTTTTTTTATAAAATGGCATTATGTTTTGTGAAATCTACCATTTATAAAGTACAACAGTTGTTTTTGTGAAATGTGACGGTTTTCTGTTTGTCGTCATTTCTGGGAAAAACCTGTTTACTGCTGGTTTATAGTCACATTAGGGAACTATGGGCATGTTTAATATATTTAAGATAACTGTATTTTATAAATTAGAACTGGCTTTACGTGTGTTTTTTTGTCAATCTTTGTTAAATGTGCTTGTGTTTTATCAAACGTCAGTGTTATGTCTAATTTATTTAGAACCAGTATTTTTAAAATGAATGAAAAAAAAACATTTGATTAAAGTTTTTTTTAAGCATAATGTAAACGTAACATAATTGTTTTTCATGCAAGAAATATTTAGGTATCATACAATAAAATGTATTGGAAACATTAGTAAAAACCACTTGTGTTTTCTCTGTTTTTCTCAAATTTATTAAAAAAAACTAATAAACCTTTTTTTTTTTTTTTTTTTTACAAGTTTTGTTTTTCAAGCCATAGCCGTGAAAATCAAGGTCATATTTTGTAACATTTATGCAGTTTTGCATAAGTAATCTAAAATAAAGAATAACAATTATAGAAAAGCAATGAAAAGCAATGAAGCAGAAAGACTGAACTAATCCTGAAGTAGAGAATAGAGATGGTGGGTGGAAGAGGGGGGGTTGACGGACAGTTGGGGAGACAGGGTTGTTAGTTTATGTAGGCTGCGGGCTGAGTCGACTGGAAAATTTTGATCACTTTAATTTACTATATCCAGCGTTGCTTCTCTCCCTGTCCAGCACTTTTATCAAGCCCTGTAAGGCCGTATTGATTTTTTTATTTTCTGCCCAGGATAAGAAGACAGAGAGTTAGGGAGCTGGTGTGAGTGGAGAACTTTCCTCAGATTGCTGCTATTCTCCAGCTTATTGCATCCTGTCGTTTGTAGTTTCAGATGATGTCCAGTACGCCACAGCTGCTCCAGCCAATAAACTAGGTGACTAACAATGGAAGAGGGCCAGGGATGAAGAGAGGGAGACAAGCCAACCAACCGCACCACACAGATAAAATACAAGGTTAGAGGAGGACATTTTACAGCCACAAGATACCATGTTGAAAAACTGAAAATAAGTTTTTAAGAAATTTGCTTTATTTTAAATCACATTTTAATATTTGTCAGGTCATATTCCAATTCATGGATTCTATGTCAGAGAGATTTGTTTGAACAGGTTTTTGTATCCATTTTCTATTGTAAATTGGTAAAATAAAAAAGGTCAATTTTACAACATTTAAGCAAAACTATTGTAATATTCCAAGATGAAATATGCCTTGTAGAAAAACTCTAAACATCAGAGTATTTTTTTCTTCATCTCTCAGCATCCTTCCATCATTCCAGGTGATCATGTTAGAATTTATAATTTGGGGACTGAAGGCAAGAAGCCTATTTACCATTTTTTGTATATTCTTGTTTCTGGTTCATGTGTGTCTCCCTGAGCAAAATTAATTATTACCTTTGCCCCCAAGAAAACACAATTAACAAGTCAAGATAATGTTTTCTTTCACAAAGAAATGGGACAGCAGTTTGTTCCCTAGTTTATTGCTTTTTTAAAAAATGTGTGTATTAGACAAATTGTTGTCTAAACTGATTGTATACTTATTTTTATACCGTAGTGGTATAGTTACACTGAAGGCTATGAGAGTTGTGTGTGTGTGTGTGTGTGTGTGTGTGTGTGTGTGTGCGCGCGTCTTTTGAAAGCAAAGAATGTGGGTGGAAGCGAATGAGAGAAATTAGTGACAGTCTGATAAAAGATGTCTCCAAAACCCTAATTAAAATTGAATACCCCTGCAAATGCAAAGCAACATGCAATCTGCAGGTATTTCATTTATAGCAACTATCTCAGTAAGAGGCTGTTTTTTATGTCTTTCTTCATTGCTGCCAAATAGCTATCCCCCTTCCGTTTTATTTTTCACACTTCCACATTTGCTGCAGTCTTTGTCAAACCTCTGGAGTTTGCCTTCATGTGATGTGCTTGATGTCAGATACAATGATATAATCCAATCAAACAGAGGTACCTGTTGTGGGTCCTCTTTTTAAGGCAAATCACTTCCAGGACTCAGTTCATTAAATGCCAGAAAAAGAAAAGTTCCTCTAATGTGAACTTAAGTTGTAAATATTTAAATCTAGCTTTATTTTTTATTGTAAATATATATTTTAAAAGTAGTTATAGGCTTTTTGTATGTTTGTGGTACCTGAGTCATTTTTTTAGTTTTTTTTATAGACATATGTCCTTCCTGCCTTCAGTTCCTGCCATTGTCATTTTGTTGCATCATTAAATTCTGGCTCATCCCCTGCCCCTGTTGATCAAACATGTTTCACAGTTTCTGAGTAAATCTAGATGAGCGATTGCACCATGTAGCGAAAAACCATGTTTGGGATCTGACCTGTGTTGTGGCTGCAGTAGCACTTTCACTTCCTACTGTCTGGACCCAGACTGCTAGTCATGTGATCTTGCTTTAGAAGAATTTGCAGACACACACTTGTCAGTGTCATCAACCTTTTAATCACCCCTTTACACAAACCAGATGCTTCTGTTACATGTATTACTCCTCCTAAAAAGGTTAGGCTAACTAACAGACATCAGTGTGTTACTAAACTTTTTCAAAGTTTGGATTTGACGTTTTATTTTATTATTTCAATTTACTTACTCTTCTATTTTGATTTTTTTGTGTGTATTTTGTTAGTTTAATGTTAAGTTTTTACCATGCAGGTCATGCCTGAAACAATGTCACACAGTAGAACAAAACCTTTCTTCTATATTCCAATAAAAAGTAAATAAATTATTTAAAGAATAAAATCAAGCAATTTAGAATAAACAATTTCAGAGACAATTTCAATAACCCAATACTTTAATCACACTACAAATATTTAGTAAAGCAAAGATTTTATGTTGCATTTTCACCTCTTATCCACAGTTTTTAGCTAAAAATAAAGAAAAATGTAATGAAAAAAATCCCTTTTTTAAACTAGTGATTTCATAAAAACTCCAATAATAGTAGATCTGAAAAGACAGAATTTACCGTTTTTCAGAATTTTTAAAATTAGGCATTCACCAAATAAGGTAAAGAAACCCAGTGAAGAAGAGACAAGTTTTTCTGTGCAAATATGAAGGACTAAATTACACAAATTGTTGAATATCAAGTTTAACGACATTACATGTAAGGTTTAACAAACTACCCACCCAAGCAGAAAAAAACTGTGTCTATATATATATATATATATATATATATATATATATATATATATATATATATGTATATATGTGTGTGTGTGTGTGTGTGTGTGTGTGTGTGTGTGTGTGTAAAACAATAGACTGAAAATCAAATAAACTAAAATAAATAAAAAGCAATTTACACAACTATTTTTAGTTCTGACTTTAGACAAAAACAGTGAAACATTTCATACTAAAACATAGGTATTAGTAATAGAGCTGACATCTACACTAAATCAACATTTAATTCAGTTAAAGCACAAATGTTTGATAAAAATTTGTTTAAAAACCAATATTACATATATTTTTTTTATGTAAAATAAAATGTCCGTACAAGCGCCTAACTAGAATCTTTGACATTCATTAGGTCATAAAGCACTAAAGAAATCCATCTACTCAAAACTGTCATATTAAAAATATTTAATCAATAAAACCAAAAAACATATAAAATGACTCCAGTGTTCAGCAGCTGTGGATTTAAGAGAACAGCAAACACAAACATTCAGACTAAACGTTACTCTAAACTCACACCTAGAATCATTTTTCCCTGCCTGCCTGCTGAAAACACGGAGAGAATTGCTCTGACTTAAGCTGCCGTTTAGTCAGAAGGATATGGTCCATTTGGTTCACAGCCAAAACCATGTAGTTGAGTCATTTTACTGTATATATTTATATGTTTTTTTGTTATCCATTCCCAGAACACCAGCTGAATCATACAGCAAATAAATATTTCCCAGCTCTTGGAGTTTCAAGTGGTGAGCCATAAACATGTGCCATGAGCGCCTGCTTGTTTTCTCTTTAACCACACTGAGAGGCCTCTGTGTTTTCCATACACAGTTATTATGATCTCTGGTGATATTCTGTCATGTAAACTATTGATCTTTGTCATAATTAGACCATATAACGAGGAGGAGTTCTATCTGCCAGGAGTGACAGTCCAACGTGTTAAATACATGTTTACTTTGCTGTGGGATCGATAAACGCTGCGAGCAGTCTTATTGATGCACAATGTATCACATTATGAAATATACGTAAGAATAAACTGTCCATGAGATGGAGGAGACCTCAAAGATCAATGAAGATTATGAGGATTAATATAGTGCTGCTGCCTCCCTCTTCTCAGCACCCCAGGTGGATTTTTCTTTTTTTCTCTAAAACTGAACTCTGGTCCACAAAGACGTGCTTTTACATGAACTGGGAGAATTAGGTTTGCTTGTTGGTGTTACAATCCAATATCCATCACTGAGAGGATTCTTCTCACTCCTATGGCTGAAGGTCTCTGATTTTCAGCACAAACACTGCAGAACTGTAGTTTCTGTTTATTCACAACTTTCTATTCCTGATGATTTTATGTTTGTAAATTTAAAGTTGTGCGTAAAGGTGCAATGAGCTTCATTGCGGGAGAAAATGTTCTTGGTAGATAAATTTGGTTTGTATTTTAGAATTTCTCTTGTTGTATTTTATTTTTATTTATTTATTTATTTTTTTACATTTCCCGTGCGTTTTCTGCTCAAAATAACTTCTTCCTCTCTGCACCACAAATATGACATTTGTGCCTGGTTATAAAACCCCCGACCACACTGAGTGACTTCAAAACTGAACTCGTAAATGTAATTTTCTATGACGCAGGTCAGGCCCTCAGTGTTTGAGCTTCTGATCCTAATATAACCCCACTGTGGAGAGCAACAGAGGCGTGTTGTCAGCCAGCTGACCCTTGAAGTAGCCTGATGAAGGGCAGGGAGGAAGAGGAGGAGGGGGGTGAAGGCTGGAAGGGAAACTTGGGCCAAGGTCAAGATAGCTAATTTGTTTCCTGCGCGCCCCTGCCTTCCCTGAGAGGCAGACCACACACTGCCCATACATGGGGGGCTTTAATGTGGTTAAGGGTACATAACATAGGGCGGAGGTCATCTGCTGCTGGCTCCCATGTCATGCAGGAAGCAATAATCTGCTCTTTTTTTTCACGGTTTATATGAGTATCAAACGTAAACATAAATGGAACTTAAGATGTTCTAACTTTTTTTAAAGAAGTATCTCATTTAGGCTGATTCTGCCATTAGAATTTTAAAAAAAGTTTATATAAAATGAATCAAATCATAACTTAATAAAGATATCTCACTGTTCTTAAAAATAACAATATGAAAACAGATTCTAAAATAAGATGAATATGAGTTTTTGAATTTTGTGCTAAATATGAGTCAAGTTCAATTAATCAGTCCCTTTACCAACATCAGAAGAATATAAAGAATGAAACAAAGAGACATTATCAATATAAAACCACCTTGAGCTTTGAGAAAAATGTATCACATGTGTTTTTCAGGCTGATTGGAAAAATAATTATTATAAAACAAAAATATAAAAAAAGCCTTTTTCATTAAATGATACATATTACACAAAATAGATGGATTTAAGCAGCAAATTCCATCAAGCCTTCAAGAATGTTTTTGGTCTGTGGGAGGAAATCTGGAGAAAACCCACACAAGCACAAGGAGAGCATGCAAACTCCACACAGAAAGACCCCAGGTCCAAAAAGTGGATCAAACCCAGGACCTACTTGCTGTGAGGCATCAGTGCCAACCATTGATCCATCATGCGCAATAGTTTATTGTTTTTCTTGAACGTTCTAAATCCTTTTACATTTCTTGTTAGCAGCACAACACTGATTTAGGTATTTCTGATGAGAGAGACAGAGTGTTTTCATTCTTTCCAAATTGCTTTTTGTTTTTGACATATCTGTGTTGACAGGAAATGAGGAGTTTTTTGAAAACAAAGACATAGTTTCAGATTTTGCGGATGCTCACTATGACTTTGTGCCTTACACACCAGAACAACAGAGCTGATTTTACTGAGGGGTTTCAGCATGTTTCTTAGAACTATGTGAAAAGACCAAAAAACATCAAGGATGTGTGTGTGTGTGTGTGGGTGGGTGTGTGCATAATGTTTGCTTTACAGCTCTCTGCTCAGTCTCACACTTCCTCTGATAGTATTGTCATTGTTTAAAAAAATGTACATATTTTATTATTCATTTCTTTATCTTTAGGTCTATACTGAAGTTGCCATTTCTCGCCATCCCTCAGACACTTAATAGATGAAAAAGTGTCTTGCCCAAGCAGCTGCACTGTCTTCTTTAACAGTCAGAGTCACAGAGGAAATGAATGTATTAGCCACCTCAAGGGCACACATGTTTCCTCTGTTGATCCTGTAAAGCAGCAGTTAATCAGCATCTGCGTAAGGATTTAGCCTTCAGTGGGGAAAAGCCATCAGCCACGGGAAAAAAGCTTCAATTACCTTGTTACAATATTTGACAAAGACTAGTCCAAGTTTTTCTTAGTCCAGAGGTGTTTATGGTCTTGAGAAAATAATATTCATATAGTTATATTAAAAAAAACAGGTCATTTGTGATTTGAATTGACTCTAACACAACAACAAACAATCACAGATGAGTTGGTCAAGTCTGCAGCGGCTGAATAAACAGATTCACGGCCTCAAAGTGACCAAAGAGATCACTTTTTCTTGTGTTTAATTAGCACCTGTGAGCTGTTTCCCATTAACACTGGGCACATTAAAAATCCCTCTGTTTTTTCTAATTAAGTAAAGTGGAAACAGATTAGATGGCTTCTTTGAACAAAGGTCAGTGATTGCACTTTGTCTCACCCCCCCTTGTGTTTGTTTGTTTGGCCGCTTTCAGGAGAGAGTGTCACTTCAGAACATCTCTTACAATCACTGGCTGCTTTTACAGAACAAGCTTTTCTCAACCTCCATCTCCTCTGAATTTTTTTTTTTTCAGAATGTGATCAATAGATAAAGTTGTGTTTCTGTGTCTACTACCGCCTTATTTCTCTTTGTAGTCTCATTCTGTTAGGGGCGAGTCCCTTAAAAGCAAGTGTATTCTTCTCCACAGGTGGGGGGGATAGGCCAGTGTTGTATGGATTTGTCCTTATATGATTATGAAAGACAGGCTCTGTCAGATTAAAGCTGAACTGATGAAAGATAGGCATCAGTCAACGTCGTCTCTGGAGGGGATGCAAAACATGACATGGTTGTCAAGAAGAAGGAATATGGTGACTCATCCAGCCCCAATCTCTATTTCCTGGCCAATTGATCTGACTTTCATATCCATTAGTCTGGCTTTCATAGCTGCTGTAATGAATGGCAGGACCACACATACTCTAAGACCAAGCAGGTCTCTAAGAGAGCAAAAAGCAGGAAAACAATGATTCATAGAGCTAACCTGGATGGCTCGGTGTGGTAACCTCCATGAATCCTTGGCAACACAAAAAACAGACCAATTACATTATTGTTTACTTCATAACAAATTATTTCACTGATAAAGTAGAAAAGAAACAGAATCCTCCCACTTGTGAACAAAACTCTGGTTTAAGTGGAATTTTCATCTGAAATAATTACTGATTTTTCAGTATAAAATGTGTTTAATTTTTCCATACATCTTGTTATTTATTCACCTAAGATGGTCAAAAATTATAAGCATGGTGAGAGCCATGTTTCAGACACAGAATTGTGTTTTCAGTTTTACCTTTATTAATTTCCTCCAATTGTTCAGTAAAAATGCTATATAATTTAATAATTTGTTGTTACATCTAAATTATTATTATTCTTTTACCAAGTTTTCAGAATTCAGCAGAATATTGTTGATAATTCATACAAGCAGGAACTGCAGATTGAAATAGTTGCCACCATGTCTGCATTTACACCAAACAAGCCTCCAACAATCTCAAAACGCACGCCTTCCAACACAGGTGTCCAGTGAGGACAGACGCATTTGATTTGAACACAGACGAGCGAGAGGAGGAGCCCTTTTGTTCGTTTCCGGTTTCAGAAAAATGGAAGATGATATTGCAAGACTTGGTTGGCTCTGTTTGTTGAATTCAAGAGCATGTAGTTGTCGGGCACATCACCGCAGTGTCTGGGTTTACAACATAATTCAGAGGCATGTTGAGTTTGGTGAGTTTCACCAGTTACTGCGATCTCCCGGGCTTCAGGTACTTCTGGCCCGTGACTAGTATGTCACTGAGCAGAGTCTCTCCGATTGGTTTGGCATTGAGCAGCAAAAGTTCAGATTGTACAAGACGCTCCTGACGCTCAAAACACATTTGGTGGTGGTGGTGTTTTTTCAGGGCCAAAGTTCCATCCTTTACCACAATCAAGTAACTATGTTAACTTCTGTTGTTATAAAAAGCTGTATGTATCAATATTAGACTTTGTGTCATAGTCTAATTTATTATTATTATTTATATACGGTAAGTGAGAGAGTGAATGGTTGTTTGTCTCGTTTGTCTCTATGTGTGGCCCTGTGATGGACTTGCGACCTGTCCAGGGT
>JAUBOC010000050.1:15715174-15729929 GCA_032275365.1 Anablepsoides cearensis | reverse complement strand
AAGCCGATAGCAACATGTAGCATGAAGCATATGTACACACACGATACACGTGGATTTTATTTTGAAATCAGAAGTTTTAAAAAGACGAGAGTGAAACCGTTTCAACCTTAGACATCAAAAGCTTTTATATCAATGTTTTCAGTTGTGTTTGGAGTTCATCTTTCACAGAATGAATAATTTTTTGCTCTGACTTCCACGTTGTTTAGTACATTTACTTAACATTTTTTAGGGCCATAGGAATATTTTTTTCATCAATAAAGTATCACTGACAAAAAAAAAACACTTTTTCATACAAACATGTCTCTTTGGGCAATGCAGAATGTGCAAGCGGGTGGAAAAAAGGGGTGATTGGTGGTAAGTCAGCACATAAATAAGGTGGAGAAAGGGATGATAACAAGAACCAGCATCTGCCAGGCAGGCAGGCAGTGTGTCTTCTCTCTTCACTGTGGACTCTTCGTCTCCTGTGATTTTCTCCAGCTGCTGGCCATGAATACTGGCCTATGCACTCTAGATTAAAGCACAACACATGTTTCTCTGCAGGCTAGACTATACATCATGCCCTGATAACCCAAGACAAGCGCTCCGACACATTGTCTTAAAGCAAAGGCTGAGAGCAGAAAGAACAATGTTTGAATGTGAGTTTTTGAGGATACGAGATGTCAGTTATGTAGCTATTAAAGTGACTAATGACACCTTTCATGTCATTGTGCTGAAATTATGGATGTATGTGTCATGTACCTGGATAGCTATTCTGGATCTGTCTGTTCAGCTCAAACAAATGAAAGTGTCCAAACCATTCAGACTACTTTTCCTTAACAGAAAGAAAAAGCAACATATTTATCTAAGGATTTCTTATTATTAGCCTTTATTTAACTAGACAAATCCCATTTAGATCACATATCTCTTTTTCAAGAGAGGTCTGGGTCTGAAACCCACCTGAACATGCATATTTTACTCCACTAAGAAGGAGCCAATGCCCAACTCAGGGCTTGAACCCTAGACCTTCTTGCTGTGAGACAACAGCTAACCACTAAGATGTGGTGGTGTTCTTGTAGGAGACTGCTCAAGGCTGTTTATCATCATGTTTAATCCTGAGCAGCAGCAATTTATGACTCTTGACACTAAACATGTGGCTGCAAGTGCCTTTTCACTATTAAATTGGTTGATATCCTTTCTGTCAACTTAAGCTCAAGCTAGGTTTTTATTTTAGAAATAAATCATGGTTTTCCTATGCCACCAAGAGAAAGCTGATGGAGGCTATATTCCTACCTCTGCTGGACTGTGGTGGCCTCTGCCCAGTGCTTACATTGGTTAGACACAGTGTATCATAGTGCATTTGAAGTTTGTTACAGGCTGCAAGGCTTTTACTCTTCACTGCACCCTGTATCCCGGAGCTCAGAGGTCTTCCCAGGTCATAATTAAACACTATGTCTGTCTGTAAGTTTTTTGTTATTCTGCCTATAGCTTCTGATCCGATCAAGATAATTTAGCAAAACATCATATACATATGCATTATCACCAGACAAAGTGTCATGTACATTTTGTATTACCCTAGCTCCAAGGTCCAAGGTAAAACAAAGTTTTGCTTGTCCTGTCCATAGCTTCTGATTCACTCCAGATAATTTAACAAAACTTGATAAACTATTAGACGGTGTGTTGAATAAACTTTTAATCACCCAAGCTTTAATATCAAAGTTACAAATCAAGGTCAAAAGTTATATAAAACCTGTGCTTGTCTGGGCCATTGCTATAGACTGCTATATTGCTGTATAATATTTTTTTTGATGGACATATAATGTGTGGTACTCTTCTTATTTATAAGACCATTATTGGGTGTCTTCCCTCTATCTTTGAACAGAAAACCACAGCAAAAGAAAAATGCTGTAATCACATAAAATAGACAAAAGCAAAAACATGCAACAAGTAAAACAACTGCAAACAAGATATGCTGCAAACTCACTCCACAAAACAGAAGTGCAGCAGACCACTAGGGGAACTCGATCACCATCTGGGACCAGACCTTTAATAAAGACATCAATGGAATGCAGAAGAAAATTGGAGAAAGTCTGTTGAATGTCCATCAACCTTCAATTAAATGGTGGGTCACAATACGTATCTTTGGATTTGTTGAATTAAACTGTCTATAAGCCATTCCTCACCTGTCAAATAAATCCTCTCAGGACAAATATTTTGAGTATTTAAAAATGGCTTACGAGAAAAAAAAGTATTTAGAGTAATTCTAACAATGCTTACCTTCTTACTTTGAACACTTATTACCTTACAAAGTTTTGTTTCAAAATATTGTTGAAGGTATAAAACAATGATTCACTAAAAAGTTGAATACTGAAGACAAAAACAAGATACTTAACAGGTTTAAACTGCTAAAAAATTATCACCTAAAAAAAACCTTCCTCTCTGGTAAGATACTCTTTGTTTTAATGGGAGCACCCACTGTCATTGCTGCACCCGCGCTAAGGTAAGTATCAGTGAAGCAAAGAAAACAAATTCAATAATAATTAACTTGGGTCATCTACTCATCTGCTATGGCTCATAAACCTTAGAGAAAATTTCCCCTAGAACTTTCTCTAAAGCCTTTAACTCTCTCAAGTGCATGTGAGAGATGCTTCACCCAGGTCCTGCTCATTGTTTCAGTCTATCACCAGACGAGTGCTGTCTGACAAATAAACCTGAACTCCTAGCACAGCAATATTAATCCACAATGGAAAAATGTAATGAAAGCTTTAAAGTGTGTTTTTAATTATTATGAAGCAGAAACAGTGTGCTCACCAAACTACTGGTGTAGTTATATTAAAATGTTGAACACCATGAAGTTCTGAGCTGATAATGTTTACTTTTCTAAAATGTCTAAGATCTGAATGGGTAACAAAAATTATGGCTCCCAATTAATCTAGGGATTCTTGAATTACTAAAGAAAAACAAGTCTACCAGCATAAAAATCAACCGCTCAGAGTATGTGTTGAAACATACTTAGATCCACTTGGCCACATGACTTTACAAACATGACTAGGGCTTGGACATTTAGTAGTGACCAACTAATAGCAGTTTTGTTAGAATTATCACAGGCCCTCATTATTTACATCATCGGACGGACTGAGAGCATTTCTATGTCCCCCCACCTTGGCTATGTGGGACAATAAAGAATAAATATAGTTTAGAGATAACTTCGAAGTTACCTTTAAATATACATATTAATGAGAGGACATCTTATTTTTGTCCACAGAAATGCTACATTTGGAGTTTGTGGGCACAAAGTGAGTTTTACTGCATAATTGACCTATAGTTCACTAAAATATTACAAGTTGGATTGTAAATTTGTTGAAATACAATCCTGAATATTTGCTAAATCTGATTGCACGGTCAATTGTACAATAGCCCTTACCTATTTTACTTGTTTCCAAACCATTTGTACAAATTGTGATCATTATTGAGAGTATTTTTTATGCACAGTGTAACTTCAGTGGAAGATGTCAGCACTGAGATCTCATGGTAAATGGGCTGTACTTTTTTAGCACCTTTTTATCCAACCTGATTTACCCATTCATACACATTCATTTAGCACTCTTCTAGACCTATTTACAAAGCTAATACTGGTAAAATAAATCTATATCTGTTCTTTAAATCATATTCATACACTGATGGTCAGGTTCAGTGCCCAGGGACACTTCAACATGTGTCAGCCAACTCTTGAATAGAGGAACAACTACCCTAAGCACTCAGCCACTGGTGCCCTACATGCCTAATTTTATATAATATTACTATAGAAAAGACTAAGCTCTCATGTATAAATTACTGCGACAGATATTTATAAAACAGCAATTCAAGTACAATATTTATATCTGACACACAGCCAAACTGACTAAACCTGTTAACCCTGGTTAAAGCATGCAGTTTATATTTGACCGCAATTTTAAAATAACTTTAGTCAAACTGCCTTATCATTTGTACTTTTCTTTATCAGATCCAATAGAAGATTCACCAGCACTTTGTATTAGCCTTTAGGACATTAACCATCATCAACTACAATTTCAGTTCTCACAATTCTTTGGCCTTGAATAGTTTCTTTTTGGAGCCAAGATTGTAGAATTAATGAACAACTTTTCTTTTCTGCAATAGTTGTTAGCTTGGAACCAGTTGGTATTAAATGTTCTTCTGAATAACAGACGTATTCTGAGTACTACCAGTGTTTCTTAATTCAATTCAATTCAATTAATTTTATAGCGCCAAAGCACAACATACCTCAGCGCATTGTACACAAAAAATAAAATAAAAAAATAAAAAGATTGACATTATAAAAACTTAGTATTCAGTGGGAGCAGAATATAATGGTTTGGAATTCTCATTTTTTTCATATCTTGCATCTTAGTCAAGCAGAAATCTAGCTCATCAGTCAACTTGATTTTTGTCAATCAAAATATAGAAATATTAGTTAATTATTTTGGGTTAAGATGTAAATTTATGTAAAGTGTTTCTATAAGATATCCATGGGAGTCACAGGAAGCCAGCTGAGTTCAGTATTTGCTTCTTTGGCTCTTGAAGGCCATTTTCTCCATTTTTTTGTTTCTTCCACTATCTTTTACACTCACACAGACAAAGTGTGGCCTTTCAGAGTGTCGGCTTTGTTGTTGTGTGTCGTGTAAGCTGGCCTCTTTGCTGGCTGTCAGCTGGCTGTAGAGCTAATATCAGGGCTGCCTCTCAGGCTGGCAGACCCAATCAGACTCTGGAAGCTGGGCTGATTGGACTGACATACTTCATCAAACCTAGCATCAAACCGCCGCTGACCATACACTGGGGTCTGACTGCTTCGGACGTCAAGGAGCAGGCCGGAGCAGGCCTTTTTAAACAATCCTAATATAGATCACCAGAGTTTCCTTTTCACTGCCTCCTGTTAGAAATTCAGGAGATTTTTCAGCAGTTGAACACAATTCTGTGGATTTATTTAGAAAACGTGGGTCTTTAAGTTTCTATTGTTTATTGTAGATTTTAGTTATGCCATTTTAACTTGTTCAGATCAGATGTTCAGCTTTAGTTTTGTTTTGTTGTAATATTTTCCCATTTTTGAAAAGTACATGAGCTTCATAGAGTCTGGTTAGTTGTTTCAGGCTTTGGTTGCATTTAATATCAGAACATGTGGCATCAAGGCACACAAACTTTAAACTGCATAAAATCTGAACATCTCAACTAACCACACCACACTTCCCAAATAAAACTGTTATAAGTTTGACATAATGAAGTATTTCATATAGCTGGGTTGACTTTAATCATCTTTAATCACGCAGATATTTTCTATAATTGAAATGTTTATGGGAACATGGTGTTTTTTGTGGGAATCGTGGGAACCCTAAAAGCTAAAGACAACATGTTGGACCTTCTAATTATCTGGTCTGAGGAAGTATACACAGCAAATGCATTTCCACGTTTGATTCCTTTCTCCTGCAGGAAAGAACAAAAATGAAGATTTCACAGACCTGCCTTGAAAAGCATTTCAACATCTACAAGTTTGTAAGAGTCTTTAAATAACAAACTGAAAGGGAAATTTCAGAGGACACGACCCTTGTTTTCAATGTCTTAATAAGTATTGATTGCTTTTCAGACAGAGAGGCAAAATACAATTTCAGTGTTCATTGCTGGGTATTACAGACACTTCAGTGGAGCGTTTGGAAATGATTTAATTGACTGCGTTGCCAGACAGGCTGAAGCACAAATCACACACTGCTACTCCCACAGCTGAAGAGGTGTGCCAATCACCATGCCTCTGTTTCTAAAACAAAATTATGGACAAATACATGAGTGCTTCACAAAAAAAACAAAAAAACATATACATATATTTCCTCTCAGATCAGTTTAGTGGCAATTAAAAACCCAGGGGGTCTCATTCAGGAACTGCTGAAATAAAAATGTTGGGACTGATTTATGGAGAGTGGGATCGTGTTGAAGGATAAAGCCCACCTAAAAACCCACCAAATAAAACAAAACAAAAACATCTAAACAGCATTTCCCTGACAGTCAATAAGACACATTAATGTATGTAACATTCATGTTCAATGGCTGATGTGAGTAACAGCAACATGAGCAGCAGGTCATGTTTTTTTTTTACATAAACTCATTGTTGCTGTTCTGTATACTGAGAAATAAGGGATATTGTGACCATTTCTTAAGCAATTTTCTTTCCAATATGCAATAGTTAATACCCTGTTGGATGTGACACCAGACAGCCATAACAACACTGTGTTTGTTGGCAAAACATCTTATCAAGCACTGGACAGGTTTTAATAAAACCCACAGAAAGTCATCCTTGAATTTACATCTACAACTGTTTAATTTTTCAAGACAATCCAGTTGAAGATGGCTGCTACAGCTAATCAGCCTTAGTCCATACAAGGATGGCTATAACAGAGCATGATATGGAGGTACAATATGGCATAGTAATAGCTAAGAGTCATTTGCAACACATAAACTCTTCAAGCACCTACAGATGTAGCACCCACAGTAATTTCACGTGAGAGGACTTTTTTTTTTTTTGCAAACAAACAGCTTATAGACAATCAGATAACGCCTGATTAAAAATTAAATAATTTTAAAACATTTAGCAGTTCATGAAAGTGGTACAAAATACATTAAAAATGTTTCCATTAAAGTCAACTCATTGCTGAAATAAATAAATAAATAAATAAATAAATAAATAAATAAATAAATAAATAAATAAATAAATACAAAAAGCACAAATAATAAACAAGCAATAAAACAAAACATTACATGTATGTAAAGTACAATGATTTGGGTTACTAAAAGATAATAAAGCAACTCTGTATGCAAAGATGCAATAATCCTGTGTTAATGTAGCTTATGTACAGATAACAGACACACACTAACATGATTACCTGATGTGTTGCTTTTTGTCATTTCTAGCAATGTGGGAAACTGGGAAGGCACAATTATGTTTTCATTTCTTCAAGTGGCATCGTTCGGTGAATCCACCAAAAGAAGAATTGGACTGATGATACATTTATTCATTATCAATCTAATATAGCCACAATGCCCAGTCAGCTGCAATACAGCGAGACGGAGCTGAGAAAACAAATTAACAGAAAGCCTAAGGAATATTTGTTAGCTTTAATTCTCCAATCTTTGTGGCATATGGCCACCTATTTGCAACAAGAGTTCATTTGCAGATGTATAAGGAAAATCCATGCAGCGAGAAATAAAATTATCTAATAAAACTCAACCAAGAAGAAAGATTGCCTGGGAAACATATGGCACTGTCAAAAAATTATCACTTGTGATGCTAAACACAAATAGTGGCAAGTACAATTGTAACACGTTCCAATCCAAACAAATTAATTCACTTCATTATAGACAAGAAAGGTAGGAGTTATAATCGCCTCAATTAGACTGAAGCCATAAAGCTGAGATAATGTATATGTAATTTCTTTTAATTTAGCTGCCATCTGTTTGTTGCGATTCAACGCACTGTAATATTTAGCTTTTCATTAGTTTGTTTTCCTCTTAGTCAGGCAGATTATATATATTAAATGGGCATTTTTTGAGCTCAATAAACCCAGAATGATAGATTTTCAATTTAAACAAGCTCACGTGCATTAATCCATACAGAGGCTCTCTTATTGTGAGGATGAAGGAATATCTCAGCATGGATTTTAAAGTAATGGATGCACTTCTACAGCTCATCTAAAAAGGTAAAAGGTAAAAATTAGAAACAAGTAATTACTGTATGCAGCGGAATAAGCCCACACGGTTACAGGCCTCCCTTCATCTGGCTCAACTACTAAAACTCCCTCAATAGTTCTCCAGAAGACTCTCAAGCATATGTCCCCTCATCTGCTTATCCTGGCAAACACTTGGCTCAGTAGACGAGGGGCTGGATGGAGGAGAGCGAGAGTTGTGTCGACTCCTTTCCCTGATGGCCTCGCAGGCCTCGCCGCCTGGCTCGGCTGCTTCACACAGAGCGAGCGCTCTCCCCAACCTGCCATATGGGAGCCATAGCGCTTTTCTTTATCATCTCGTCTTTTATGCCTAGTGCTTGTGCGGTTGCCTTTGTTGTTCAGGAATAATCAAATGTTGATAGCATAGTTCAAATGGGCCATTAAGTATGTGAGAATGCTCTATGGAGATGGAGCAGATAAGAGACTAGGAGCCAGGCAGTCTGCCACGTTCAATAGCCAGCCTAGTGGTGGTGCTAATTTGATTATAATATAGTCATCTCGGAAGATTAGAGCTATTCAATTAAATATTCTAATTAACCTGAAGTATTAGGCAAATGATGCTAATTACAAATATCCTCAAGAGAGCCTGCTGGATGAAAGACGCCACTGATACTTCAGACCAGTGTCTCGTAACAAGATGTCCTATATCATAGACTTGCCGAATATTAAAATCCTTGCTAATTTGCCTCAGCCCCATTTGTTTAATGGCATTTGCATTTTGTTTGAAATTGAAATAAACATGTGTACCCGGCTCTTAACTTCACAGAGAAAGTGCACTCTTGGGGTAGCTTAGTATTTCTGTTTACACAGCTCCTCAGAACACACACATTCACACACACACAATAAAACAAAAACACTCACATATAGCCTGGCCCATTAAGCTCAAACTGCTTGCACTGACTGCAATGGTGCAACATCATTTTCAGGCCCTGTGAACAGCGTAAGATCAAACATTGGAAGTGGAAGTTTGTAATAATTAGAAATATATTTAATGAAAAGAATGTCAAACAACTCCTACAATATATGTTTTACTCCACACACTGTTGTTGTGGTAAATTGGGTTTTTCTTTGTTCAAAAGAAGGAAAAAGCCCCCCTTGCACAATACAATTGGGGAAAAGAAATGACTTTTGCAGCAGTTAGTTTAGGCCAAAATGCTTCGTCTAAAGTCATGAGATCATCATATTTGACAAAGGTGTGAGAAACAGCAGAGCTATCGTTGTACAGAAATGTGTGGGTGCCTTCACTGATTACTTTATATTCATAGTTTTTCCACTCCAAGGTCGGGAATATGTCATGTGCATAATGCCGGTCCTCAGTGTGGCATTATACTCACTCCGAGCAACGTGTTTCAATAAGGCAATTTTCTCACTGCCTAGGAACATCAGCAGGGCGCCATTCTCAACAAAGACAGAGTATGACATCTTATCCAAGCATACATCTGCAGGACAGAACTATACTTTATTAAAGGAAAATGGGATTTCACAAATGTTTGGAGCAGAGGGGGGTGGAGACAGTGGGGTAAGCGGGTTTGTTGGGGGTGGGGGGAAAGAGGGGGCTGGATTCATGGCTTGTGAGTGAAAATTGTAAAAGATTTATATAAAGAAAAATGATGGTGATAAAATATCAAGAGGTTGTTGAAAAGTTACACAAGTGATTTTATGACAAGATGTTCAAAGTTGGGAAAATGAGATTGGGATGAGACTAGTTAGGGAAACAACATACATACCAGTCATGGGATTCAAGAAAAATTGTAGAATGAAATAATTAGTCCCAAGTTCACAAAAAAATACCGTGTCAATTATTTGCTCCATCATTTGCACCCACTGTCTGCTCCTTTTCAGAGCCATATTCACAAAGCAGAGTTATTTAATGCTGACTCAAACACAACCCATTGAGTTCTGCAGGTGTGAGTCTTTTGTGGTGTCAGATCACAGATGACCATGCTCCATTATCTAAATCTGACTATTTGTCACAAAGTGATTAAGTTCAATGCTGGTACTTTAAAAAAATTGGGTGTTTTTTGCCTTGGCTGTTATTTGTGTAAACACATACTGTTTGTTAATGCATACATGATGCTTATTTAAATGCAGGCAGACTGTCGGTGCAGAGAAAGGCTGGTTTGTTGGCAGGTTGGAGGCTCAAAGCTGGTTTTGAAAATTACACTAAAATGAGGCCCAGAAAAATCCAGGCATTTGATTTAAATATGTTAAGTACTATTTTTAGTTACTATGTAGATGTGCTTGTATTTTCATTTTTTTCTCTCTGTAATTTTTTCTCTAAAAATATAGATACACCAGAAGATACATTGTAGCATTAATCCAGTACCGCATATCCTAACTGCTTTGGTTTATGATCATGATTGAAAATGCTGACAAGATCTCATTTGTTTTGATCTTTGGAAGTTACAAATTAGACTGAATAATTTATTATTTATTTTTAAACAGCTCTGCAAGAGGATTCACAATGTTTACTCTGAGAAATACTATCATGTGAGAAGTCACCTTCAGTAATAAGCTCCAGAAGTTACCTCACCACTGCAGGAAATCACTGTTTTAATTGCTGCATCTGTATTAAATGTAAATAGTTGCATTTTAATTAAAGTACTATTTTTTTATTGGAGAACTGCAGAATTTTTACATTCTTTTATATGTGAATAAAGTAAATGTTCTGCCATCACTGCTCTGCTGGGCTATAAAATGTTTCTTTGAGGACCTAATTCTCTTCCTACAGCTGTGCTTGTTGGATTTTGTTACCTCTGGCACTGAAAGAGAGAGAGGCAGAGACAAAGACATTTTAAAACCTCCTCTTTTGTATTTATTATTTTTAAATTGGCCGTTCACATCATAATCTCCCAGCATTTTGTTGGGCTCAGCTGAACTCTGAGCTTGTTGGATGTCTGCATTAAGGTTGATACAGCAACTGTATTTACGACCGGGGATATCATATGAGTCAGGCTAAGCCAGGAGGGATGATATCAGCTTTTGTTTGAGCCTCCACTATGTTGAGAGACAGCCATAAGTACTGTACACCTGTCTCATTAGGCCAACCATGCTGTTGACCCAGTGTATTAGCCCAGACCTAATCCTGGCAGATCTGAACAGGCTCCTCTAAGCCTCTCATATGGATAAGTCTTCCCCTGAGCCGCCATGACAAGACTGCAGCACAATGAAAAACCAGGCCACTCTAACACATCGTTATGTCTCCAGAAACGATACAGATTATGAATCAGACTCGGTTTTGTTTGTTTATTGGCAATTTTTCTGTGAAATGAGGCATTTCAGGAGACTATTCTCATGGTATTTATGCACATTTATGCAGACACTATATTCTACACTATGTTATAAAAAGAAGTGCACAACTCAAGGATGTACCTTGAAGTTAACTGTAAATCAGATCAAGTTGGTTCTAATGTCTAAACCCTGCCAAAAATCTAAGCTGACTAAAATTACAATTGAGTTTATATTAACAGTAATTAAACAAGTTAAATCAAAAGTAAAGAGCAGCTGAACCAGAAACTGGTTTTTAACTCATGGTTCAAATTTATGTCTCCTTTTCAATCTTTTATCCATTGATTTCTTGGACATTTTGTCTCTTCACAAGTAATGAGAGAATGAAGTCAGATTTTTTTCTTGCAACATCTAATGTTGCTGATGCATCATAATTTGTGACATAAAAAACACAGTTGTGTGACTATTTGCAAACTTTATCACCAAAGCTTTTACAAAACACACAACATTTGAGAGGGAAAGGTGGGGAACAAGCAACAATGGTATTACCCAATAATTATTACCCAATTATTGTTAAATTTAAATTATTACCCAATTATTATTAGATTGAATTACTTAGATCAGTGGTTCCCAAGTAATTCAATCTAATAATGTAATAGACATTTAGCAAAAAAATTAAGTTACTCACAAATTCAGTCTGAGAAAATAAATCAAAATGTTCAAAAAGAAAAAAAAAATCCTTTCTCACTATTTGCAGCTGACAAATATTTATCATCCACTGACATCCAAAAGACAAACGGTGGGCCATGATTTTACTTGTGCTTGTTTATGAGGTATTAGTTTAAAACGTTAACTATTGAAGTCAAGCCTGTCTGTGGTAAATTGTAAATGGCCTGAACTTATATAACACATTATCAAGTCCAAGGACTCCAAAGTACTTTACACTGCAGTCATTCACCCATTAATTCACACTCTGATGATGGTAAACTGCACTTTAGCCACCAGCCGCCCTGAGGCACCATGCCATGTTTGGCATATTATAGGGTGAACCCAAAAATGCAGCCTAAATTACTTGGGTAAACTGGAAATTACTTAATCAAAACTTTTATTAAACAAAACAAAAAAGCTGTCAAGGCAGCACAAAGTACTTACAAAACAAGAAAGAAGCAGGAAGGAGGACCAAACAGGAGGTGAATGACAAAGGACTGAACACAAGAAAATTTAAAGAGGCAGAAATTAGCAGGAAACTAAAACAACTGGTGGACACACATGAGGAACAGGTGCGTGTGGGTGGGGCTACAACGGAAATAACCAGTATGAACTGAACATAAAAACACAGGGAGTCACCAGTCGTATTCCGTCCATATATAATGCAAGTTTTGAGCAATTTTTTAAAATGTTGACAAAAAGGGAAAAAAGAGGAAATGCGAATCAGACGTGTTTCCATTTACTGGCTTGGAGCAAATTAGTCAGGCTACACAAAGTGATGTTACACATGTCTGTAGTAAACAGGAAGTAAAGTCGCAAACTCGCACAAACCACACATTCCAGGACAATGGAGAGAAGTTATCTGGAACATGTTGCTACTATCAGGAAAGTTGTAATTATTCTGTCATATCAACTAGTATTGGTGATGTCACTGTCTGGAGATGTAGAAAAAGAAGTGTAATTCTCTTCATGTTACAGGAATATTCTGGAAGATGCCGACAGCAGGAGGAGAGTCCAGTACGCTACGTCAGAACTTATTCTGTAAATGTGTTTCCATCTCCCATTATGTGCGTTAACTCTTTTTTTAGAAAACCCAAAAACCACCTTAAAACAAGTGTAAAAACATTTTGCAAAATGAAGGAAGTTTTTGCGAATTTTGCCATTTCCATCAACTTTTTCTAAAGCGATACTCCAAAATGTGAATAAAAAAACGTTAACAGAAAAACGGCCACTGAAATCAGAAAAACCAGGAGACAGAACCAAGAAAATAATTAAACACACTCAGACACAGACCGTGTATGTCATGTATGAAGGGTTTAAAGTTACATTATTGTGTGTTTCTACACAATGACAATACACATTTCACATTCACAAAACAGAAAAATGACTATAGCTCAGTCAATGTTCCAAATTTTAAGCTAAAATTTAGTGTGGTAGTATCTTCCAGTCATTCCCACATACTGTGAGAGCCAACAGATTTATTGTGTGAGATTTAACATATTTTTGAGATTTGACCAAAATGGCTAAAACTTTTAAAAAAATTCTCAACATGATCCTAATTTAAAAAGTTCATTTTTGAAAGGCTTTTAATTTCAACACCTGATTGTAAAATCAAACACTAAAAGTTTAAAACTTTTACTGTATATTTTAGTACAAACCTTGCAAATCCACACTGTTCGTTTTTAAACCTGCAGTGCCACCTACACCTTAATAAGACTTAGCCAAATTTGGGTCAATGTTTTGTTACAGTGTGTCTCAGAAACATCAGTAAAGGAATGCTCTGTGTCTGTTCCATTGATGAGGACAGCCTCTGTGCAGCCTGCTGTCATCAATGTCATATTGGGAAAGAGGGAGATTCAGGGACAGAGGCAATAATGTCTTATTTGGACTGGAGGTGGAAATCAAAGCTAATCACAAAGCTTCTTCTTCACTTATTGACTCTTTTTGTAAACATCAAGATGAGGAGATTGATCACAGAAAGAAGTTAAATCAGTGTTGACTGCTTCTTTTAACATGCCCTTGTCAATCCTTTCTATGTTTTTTTATGTTTGCTTTATGCCATGTTCTTTTTAAACTAGAGGAAAAATGTTTAATTAAAAGAGAAGTATATTTTTTTTATTTTTCATTGTTCTTTTACATTTTTTTTACACCCAACCTTGTAAATGTTTATTTTGTGTGTTGTAGGGATTTAGTGTTGTAGAAGTAGTTTCATCCTGTAGGAAACAAAAATAAGCATCTCCACAAAGGAATATACCAAATCTCATCATGGCCAATCTGAGACCACGACCTCATTGAAGAGAAGAGCTGGCGAGTGAACAATGCCCTCGGTGGAAGGAAGCCGTCCAACCTCTAAGAGCTGCGAGGATCTCAGCTCTGCCTGGCAAAATGCAAATGTCAAGTGACACTCGACAAGTCTATGATTAAGATTTAATAGAGAAAAATGTGAAGCGAGGATATTAGCCTAACTAAGACACATCAGCTGCCTCTCCTTAGGGTGCCCCACCCTATCTTCTAACATTATCTTATTGCAGCGGGGGACTGGTATGACAAGAGCACAAAATCACATCCTGCAGGCAGCAAATAAGTCAAAGGTCCAATGCTGAATTACAGGACGACTCAGTTGTTTATATAAAACTTATCTGGTTTGAGGTTCACAGAGCTGATAAAAAAATAAGATTAAAAATCGTTGGGTTTCTGTTTCTTTAGCTCGCTACGTTTATCTATCACCAAACTGCAGTGCAATAATTATAGGTGTTTGACTTGTCACCAGCAGCTGCACAGGAGGTCAAACAGCACAGGGGTGGGGGTGGGGGGGGGGGGTGATATGCAGAGGAATCCCCCTGAGCTTGCTCACAGATGAAGGTCAGCTCTGCTCCACCAGCACTTAGCAGGCCGCCGCCATCATCAACCAATCGCCCCACCACAAATCTCCTCTGAAATTTAAAAAATTTAATTTGTCAACATGTTTCTATCATATGCTCCATCACTGTCTGAGTCACTGGCAGGGGCCCGAGGGGGGGAAGGAGAAGGTGATGGAACAAGAGGGGGGGGGGGGGGGGGGGTGACATGCTGTTGGACCA
>JAUBOC010000050.1:15704357-15715074 GCA_032275365.1 Anablepsoides cearensis | reverse complement strand
CCGACCTGCTGTTGGACCAAGGCAGCGGCTCTCAGATGGGAAGACGGAGCTCTGATTAGGCCCTCACGCTGGTTGGAATTGTCCCGGACAGCCTAGAAATCAGATTATTAACTCTGAAACCAGACGCTCTGTCTCCTGACCGGGATTAGCATGAAAATTTTGATATGGATCGATAAGCAATCTTTCCCCTTTTTCACAATCTCCCAGGGCTTCATTAATCTGTGTGTATGTTTATGTCAAGGAATTAAGACATCCCAGATACCCCGTTGTCCTCTTCCCCAACACACAGGCAGACACACTAACACCCTGCAGGCAGTGGCTCTGTTCTCTCAGGATTTTACACAGAAGCATCTCATAGAGATTTATTAAATCAAGCTATGACTTCACTTACCTCAAAGAAAATGACCTACTGTTTTTTTTCTATCTAGCCTCTTAAGTCTTTGCAAAAGATCACTTTTCTGTTCTTTAAGTATCTGTTAAGTGGTAAATCCCAGCAGGAGAATATTTGGGCTGATGTGATGCTCAGTGGATGTTGTCATGAGAAACAGAAAATGCAGTGATAGTTCTGAAAATTTAATGTACATGAACAGGAGCATTTGAGCAAGTAAGGGAACATATTTGTACTTGAAAACAATCTTTATTATTTGTTACTTTTTCAGTAGAGTCAACCACATGTAGGACAATTAGACCTAGTATAATTTCATGAAAACAGCAGCCAGCAGATCAAAAAATTAAACCAACATGGATTCTAAATGTTCTCTGAATCAGTTTTTGTCTGACCCCTACTTTCCAACCATCCTCATGTTAAATGGCTCTATTTTACTGCAAAAACAATCATGTTCATGTCCCAGTTCAAAAATATTTGTTGTCTATTTTTAGCCCCTTCATTATCGAATACCACACAAATGTTATACAAGCCACACATTTAAACTGTTGTTAAAACATAATGATGAATGGGGCTGCCAACGAGTTATCTAACAGATGTTGATGTGTTTACAGCTTCTTGCTCAGATTAATCTTTCATATGTCATTTCTTATATAAAAAGACCAAACTAGTTACATCAAAACAAAAACAAAAAACCTTCTAAGGCCTCCTTTAAACTGGATATTTGGTCTTTGTATTAGTGAGGTCTTCAGGAGAGTGTTAAAAAGGCAGTGGGTTCCTCATTACACAGCATAAAGTGGGATATGTGGTAGAAGATTTTAGGAATGCAAAAACGTTTTGTCGCAAAGTTCTGATTGGTCCGCAGATACTAACTGGGATTGGTATCAGGTACCAGCATTTTTGAAAGTACTTATACTTGTTCAAAATGCTCAGATAACCAAAACCGATACAAATTTTTTGTGTAGACGTTCAAATTTTTAATTTAACCATCAGTTGGACTCCAGTCTAAATGCCTTATGTCATTGATGTGACCCACATGCGCAGAAGATGATGTGACGTCACATTCAATGTGCCACTCACAGACATAAACAAGTCTTTATCCATGGATGCTACATGTTAGCATGTCAGTTCTGAAGTTGTAAAATCAGAGCCAGGTAAATAATTATCTAACATGCTTGTTTAGTTAACTGTTTACATTTGAACCTTCCTCTGTTCGCTGGTCTGGTGCAGCATGTATTTATGGAACAAGAGCGACATACTAAAATTAAAACTACCTAAATTCCAGTGACTTTATTATCAGCATGGTCCAACACCAATGTTACTATTGTATTCTGTGGATTCTCATCCAGGACATGGAAAATTAAAAGAAAAAAGACAAATCAGCTGGACTTCTGTTTTGTTGCTGTAGATGTGGAGTTAAAAGATTTAAAGAGTATGACTCAAGGTTAGTATCTTTATTACTTGGATTGATCCCTTTACCCCCACCTCACTGATGTTAAAGTGGAATGAAATGAGACATGACCGTTCAGACTGAAATATTTTAAAAATTAATATATTTTTTAACCAAATTCTAAATAAAATAAATTATTTTTTATAATCATCATGTAATGTTTAAGTTCTAACTCAGTAAGTACTCGGTATCAGTACTTGAATTGACAAGTACCCAATATTAAGTACTCATACTCTTGCTCGGTTTTAGAAAAACTGGTATTGAAACACCTTTACAAAATTTTGTCTATGGAAAACAATACTTTGAACAAACTAGTCCAAATCTGCTTCTGATCATTTCCAAAGCAATGCAGCAGATTTGCAATAGATTAGATCCTAAACGTGGGGGCAGCTGCTGAGGTGCTGAGGTGGGCACAAAGCGAGCTGAGGACACAACAATAAGGGCAGAGGTGTCAATAAAACAATATGCACAGGATTGAATAAACATTTGCAACTTGTGCACATAAAACCAGTTCTTTTGAAACTAGCTGTTTAAAACACAACCTTATAGCTCATTGGGCCCTTACTTGCAGAGACTGCAACAGAAAGCATGTTTAGTTTTTCCTAGTTTCTCATTATTTTATGTTATGAACTGGTTATCTAAATGTGTTAAAATAGCTAAAAGTAGCTTTCAAACATAGGTTTAAGTTTTTATTTTAAAACAAAACACAAAGTTTTTATTGAAGTAACTGTTCTGGTTTATCACAATACATTTATTAGAAATACTGTAGCTTAGGTGTAGCATTTAATAAGAAACCCTTTTGTGATCAAAATAATATATATTTTGTGTCTACAGTTCCATCTTCTAACCCCACTGTAATCAAGTAAATGTGATCACTCTACAGCATCTAATATCCTGCCGTGACTTTCTAGCCTCAGACATGAAGGAATAAACATGCATCCTTGTATAAATAACACAGAGAATGAAAGGAATATGTGAACGTGATGATGGATGACCTGAAACTCAAGGCATAGACAGAAAGTGCCCAAGCATGGCCAGTGGAAAGGATCAGTGCTCGTATAATTATGACCCATACACAGAGCATAATTAATCTCGCCTGCATCATTAGGAAACACGAGTCCGGCCATGTCATTAAAGTGCTTTTAGTCGTTCTACTGTCCTCCCTTTGCCCTGACGCGCTCTCTGTTTTACCAGCCTACTGCTGGTCATTTACAGAAAGAGCACTCATCTATGCGGCGGCATGACTCCTCACATATTGTCTTTATGTCCAATCATGGTTAATAATGATGAGCTTTAGAAGGCAGGAAATGAATCAATGAACATCAGGGGGGAAAACATGGAGTCAAGTTTGACAATGATGAAGTATTTCTAAGTTGAACCAAAGCTTTATTTTATGATTTGATGAAGTGTGTTGGTCAGTAATCTGATTAAAAATGTTCCTAACATGTGGAATACTCTGTACTTTGTACAGTAAAATAACATTTTAATCATTTTGAAGTGGTGTTCCACTTTAAAGTTAGGAACTTTTAATATCCTATCTTCTGTAGATAATTTGAATGGCCTCAACTTTGGATTATAAAGTTTTGGTTCTACAAGAAACAGGAGTAAAAGTAGATGAAATAGATTATTGCCATCTTGAAACATCTCCTGTCAAAAACATTTCAAAATGGTTCATGCAAAATGTTATCAGTTTCATATTATACAGTTCCTAAAGGCACTGTCACTCTAAAGCAGTCAAAAGTGATATCAGTTTGTTGGCATTACAGCATGCACTTGTCTAAAAGAGGCTTCCAGTTCATGTTTTTAATTCCATCTTTAACGTAGATTTCTTTAAAATTTTACAAGTTGGCATAAATTGTTTAAAACATCATAGTGAGACAGACCCTTTACTTAGAAATCTGTGTTTATTCACAGGTACAAATAGCAGTAGCACCTTACTGTTTCACTTCTAGTTCAGGCTGAGGTCACCTTTATCAAGTATTTTAAACTTTTTCTGCCAAAATTTTTTAAATAGTATAAAATATATTGCTACAGTTTGCTGCTTCTGCTGCTGCACTCATTGATTTTCATGTAAATAATTTCATCATTAGGCAGTGAAGGTTCTAATAAGAAATTGATATAAACTGCTATGAAAATAAGTGAATATATAAAATGATGGAATGGCAGCATTTTACTTGTGCATTAGCTGCATTATTTAGCTGTTAGCTTGTCACTCTAGTCAGACTTAAACTGATGTAATTTCCAAGCTTTTTTACAACAGGTTAGATATTAATTGTTTATTTATTTTACACAGAAACAGTTTCAAAATGACCCATATTTTCCTTTGGCATGTTATTTTATTATTGTATAATAAAGGTTTAGAAGCTGCATAATTAGCACAGTTTCCTTTGTGGCTTCCAAGGATCCTATTAGCAGAGTCATATTATTTACTAAAGTGCTAATTCTATTCTCCTATGTCCATTAACAAAGTGAGGTATGTGTATAGGTAAGTGGATCCAATTGGCTAAGAGCTTGTGGTTTCAGCAGTGAGTGCTTTTGAGTCTGCACACTCAAAAATATCGGACTAAGGGTCAGGTTCAAATTAATTAAAGGGCTATAAATGAAAGGGCCCGCTAATGACTGCAATCTTACCTACCCAATATTTAATATTTCATCATTAAACAGTAAAATGACCCAATATGATCCTAATACAGTCCCAATTATGCAGCATTGATCAAAGTGACCTTTTCATACCAGGGAGTAGAACAAAAATCAATTCAATGCCTCCTTCTCTGTTTTCCATTTTGCCTGACTATTGCTATTACTGAATACTAAAGTTCCACCGTCTGCAGTAGCAGCAGCAGCAGCAGCAGCCTTTACATATATCTATAAAATACAAACCAGGCAACAAGCTGCTCCTCAAATCATCTGACCCTAACTCAGAAAGCAATCTCTCCTCGTGCCCATGTGTCCAATGTTTTTGTTCACAGGCATGTTGAGTTTCTCTTTGCATCTGTTTGTTTTTGATTTTCATTCGTGTTTCATCCCCCCAACCCCAACTCCACACTCACACACACACACACCTTCACCCCTCGCCGTAGCCTCGTCTTGTCGGCTGCCAGACACCCAGCCGTGTTAAATCCTAGAAGACAGGTGACAAAAACAGGGCCGTACTTTTTTTGCCCATCAGTCGAAGGCTCGAGGCTCGAAGCCATCATAAAGGCTAATTCCTCGGTGCCCGGCCCAGGGAGCAGGAAAAGAAGCGAGACGGGTGGGGGAAAGTGAAATCGGTACAATGCCTAAACACATTTCGCTGCAGGATCTGTCTTGATTTGGCGTACAGCTTGACACTCTCCATTTTCTGTTTGACTGGTAACTGCTGATGTGCTTTTCTCCTGTCAACTCACCATGAAACAAGTTCAACGCGCTTCTAAGGATTGCCAAGTTTGGCTGCTGTTTAGTTCAAGAGCAATAATCCAGATCTACCAATCTACTCAAAGATTTCAGCTACTTCAAGAGACTTTCTCTGAAAAAAATCGATTGGCCTTTAATAAGATACAAAAAAAAGTTTACAAACTGATGAAATACACAGCAGAAAAACACAACACTGATGTTATCCCACCAGAATAAACCCCAGCCAACAGAGAGGAAAGTGTTTATGTAATCTCCTGCCTCCACTGTATGAATTAGGCTGCTTATAATCCTGCTTATGAATCATAGCCTGGTAAAACTGTGTCAGTCTTAGCAGAAAAGTAAAAGGTTGGTTGTATGTTTTACGACCTGCCTGAGGAACTGCAGCTTATAATCCACTAAGCACATCTTAATCAATGTCCCCTCTAGACCATGGTCTGACCTGTGAGGAACAAAACAGATCATGATGGATATAATCAGTGTAAAAAACCCTTTCTCCCCGAAGCGGATTAATTATGATCTTTGTAAGTCATAAACACATCTTTTTAATTATTGATAGCTAACCCCTTTGAAATGAAATTGAAATGAAATGTGTCTGATTTACAGTGGCAGCGTTATGAGCCAGGCCGCTCGCCACTGCTTTACGGAGACCAGGAAGGTAAGTCACCACTTGCATAAAACATTTCATTGGCTAAATGGAGAGGGATCATACGCTCACTGCAGAATTAGTTCGTTTTCATTGGTGTGAATCACAGGGTTTCAAGGTGAGCGTGCTGATGGGGAGGTGTGTGTGTGTGTGTGTGGGGGGGGATCCAGGCTCTCCCATGACAGCTTGCCTTGAATTAAGTGTGACACTCTCATATGAGTGAAAATAATGGAATTCAATATGTCTTTGAACATGTCAGTGTTTAGCAGGAGGCCTAAATAGAAAGTGACGACTGGATGCAGCCGAGGAGAAAGACGAGGAGGCTGAAATGAGAATTTGGTGACCACGAGGCCGTTCCTTTGGTTGACCTGCAATCAGACAAAGGCAGAACTCACTGTCACCCAACATTGAGCAGCTAAAAACTCCATCCTCTTGTTGTCATGTCTTTATGTTTTTGTTTACCTGACCACTCGAAGGAAACGGCATCAGGGCAGGACTTCACAAGCACTTTTTTTTTTTTTTCAAAGCCACGTTTCTTGAAATGTAAATTATATTTTGAAAATTTTAAGAGTTCAAATACTGAAATCATGTCTTGGTGATTTATGATTGTGTTACTAAGAATGTGAAAACAACATTTTTTTTAGGCTTTTTCTACTGTAGATTGTTTAAGGTTATACAAATCTAAAATCCCTTTAGGTCTTCATTTGTTTTTGTTTTGCAGGTTTATGTTGGTGGATTTGAATTTTTTATGTCTGATTTTCTCGGGATCCCTATGTTCAATCCCTCTAGTTAAAACTAAACTTGCAGCTTCAAATCCCCTACAGAAACTTTCATTTGTAAGAGACCCTACTTGATAACACTCTTTGCTACTTAACTTCAAAAATATCTGTATTCATTTGAAAAGTAAAAAAAAAAATCCTGAGGGAAAAACATGCCCTCTAACCGATTGTGAAATGTTTAATCTTGAATGTAAAAGAACACTCAAAAAACAGATTGTTGGATTTACTTAACTCGGTTATGTCAAGTGGTTCCACTTAACCGTGTTAAGTAAGTCCAATGTAACTTTTACTATTTATTTCAATGTAATTTTGCAAGGTGCTTTAGATTTACTCAACTCAGTTAATTTAGTGGAACCACTTGACATAACTAATCCAACAATCTGTTTTTTGAGTGAAGAAAGAAAAATCATTTTATCTGACAACTTTCTGTAAACTACACTAAGCTTATAAAAGCAACACAATCACTGCTGAACTGCTTAGCAGTTACTCGTATTAGCTTCTGTATAGCATATTGTGATACAGTGTGTAGCACTCTGCTGAATCATGCTGCAGTTTAACACAAACTATTAAATCTTAAAAGCTGCTTTTCCTCAGATTTATGTAATATTTGCACAGTGTAAAATAATATCATATTTAACTATTTTCTTTTGACAAACCTGACCTGTTGAGAAGATGGTCAGTTTCATATCACTGGGTATATATATTTGCTGTGGGAATTCTTATTTTATTTGGTGTCTCCTTGTAGACTTGACTCACAGAGAATCTGAGAAATTATGACTTATTGTGTGCAGGCTTGTTATCACTGTGAGAAACCAAAACAACAAGGGCTCTGTTTCTACTTGTCTCACGTTATCCTGATACCGTCCAATAAAGTGTGCTGAAAAGATTAACATTTGAGGTTGTTGTTTTTTCCCAACTGCTCCCCTCTGCAGGGATTACCACAGCAAACAAACCTGTATGAAATATTTGGAGATTTTTTTTAACACTGGATACCCTTCCTCATGGAACCTGAACTCAAACCTGCAACCTCAGGATTGTGAAAGCAGTACTGACCACTAAACTTCATTTTTAGTATTCAAGAAAAATAGCATCCCACTCATTTTATATTTTCTGTGAACCTAACCTGACATTAGTTTCTTGATGCCATTTACAATTCCCATCATGACCCCTCTAATGTGCAGTTGATACAACTTTTATTGGTCTGGAATATCTTTGGTTTTAAAAGGCTGACATTTATTTAGGAATCACTGCCAAGTCTAGATTTGACACAACTGGTGTTTTGATCTAAAAGTTGTGTTGTGTGTTTATTTTTGTTGTTCGTATGGATAAAAACAGTTTTAAAAACATTTAACTACACTACTAAAAATCTGAATCTGAACTAGTGACATTTTTTTGTCCATGTTGCAAACCTGTCAGTATGCTAATTAGAAGGCCACAGCTGAAGATAACAGGCAGTGGTGTTCTGGGGATTTAAACCATTGTGGGAGTTTTTTGGAGTTTGTAGCTAAAGGCAACATGACTAAGTACATATGTGGGGTGGATAACCTGGAAACACTTAGAACAAAGTGTGCCCTCTTTCTCTCCTATCACAATTTTTAAACCTAAGTTTTCTAGCAAACATCAAAACGTAAAAAAAAAACCCACCTCCTTCCACCCCCTAATGTGAGTACAGTGATTGCCCACCTTCTAATACAGGACCACTCCTCTGCCACAACCCCAGCACTGCATTCTAATCAAAGATGAAAAGCGTTTATTAATAAAAAGTTCCCCTTCAGGAAGATGGGAACTAAATTATTGCTCAGATGTGCCCAATTTGAGGCCGATCTGCTGGCAGACTTGGCATCTGGACTGGGCGGGGCCAGCAGGAAACTGTTACATCTGGAAGCTGTTTACTCTGCAGAAATTAAGAGACGCACCACGCACAGATACCACCCGCAGACACTAACTTGGAGTCTCAGTGACTGTGTGCCTACGTAAGTAACACATGTTTTTCCTACCCATTTTGGGCATCCATTCCCCTCATATTGTTCGCTGCTGTAACAAAATTTCACGATTCAGATTTTACTGCTCGAGGAACTGCTATCGTGGAACAGAAACATTGTGAGCGCATAATCTCGTAACTCCAACTAGTTTGCTAGGAAAAAAAAGTGAAACAGATGTAACTGTGATGCTTCATAAAAATCTGTAGTTCTGCCACACCGAAGAACGCCCAAAAACACATTATTGAAGCTGTAGAATCAGCGCCTGCACAAATTAACAGTCTTATTTCTTCACTCGTTCTGCTTTTCATCTGCTTAAAGTCTTGTCTCTGGCTGCTGTGGTGAGGGAGGAATGTCACATTAGTCTGTGATTATCTCTATGAGGTCTGCATTTGGTTTCCTCCAACTTGAGTAATTGCATTTTTTTTTCTTCTCCTCCTTTTTTTTCCCCTTTTTTAATCAAACTCACAAACAATAAGCGGGCAGGCGCTGACAGAAAGTCAATGTGCCTCGGACAGCCGTTTGGTCTGAGAAGAAGGCTCGACACCAATGCCTTTCATGCTCAGATGACGAGGCCAAGTGGGCCCCATCACATGGCCGCCAGGTTAAACAAAAAGGCTCTGAGCGATCGGCCTCGGAGGACTGAAGCGAAGTCCGGTGCAGTGGTGCAGACAGCCACCACTGTGCAATTCTGCTCGTCTGACAAAAGACTGATGCTATCTAATAAAGAAAGCTCCATCCATCTCAGGCTCACAAACGTCACAGACAACACAGAAAGAGGAAGAGAATAGGAGTGTGCTGCTGCCTCTCGAGCACCATAAATAGTAGCTGTACTCTGTCAACAAGAAATGAGGTAAATAAATGAAAACTTGGGTGGAGGAGTGGAGACGCAGCACAACAAAATGAGCTCAATCTCTAATATACCAGGGCTCAGAATAGAGCCTGAGGAATCTGACTGAATGTTAAAGTAGTTAAAGTAAGTTACAGTAATTGAATGTTTTTAGTTCACTTGACATTGTGCAAGTTTTAGATTCCACAACAACTTAAAAGTTCCATATCTTCCTCTAAAACGTGTAGGCAGTTTAATGTAAACTTAATGACTGCTTGTGTCAGTGCACAGCTTTACTCTAAACTAGAATAATTTAACAACTAGTTCGCCTCTTCTGCAGAAATAATTATTTTCCCATTGCTGATGTAAAGTGAGTCACACTCAAATTGTGAGTTGTGTTCTGTTTCCTCCTCCATTCCTGCCGTGTATAGAAACAAAACATCCCTACATGTGCTGTTCTTTGTTCGCCAACATCAGAGATGTGCTAAAATGACACTCACATAAAGACACCTGTTTCATGGATGTTGCCATCAGTTCTATGACGATAAAAGTATAAAAAGTATTGCTGGTGTTATTATCGCGTTTTTTAAAATGCATTGCCCCTTTTTTTGTATGTTAAACCCTCTAAAAAATGATTTAATCATCTTTGAGTGAGTTAAATTTTGTGCAGAATAATGAGATTAAATCAAGATTTCAAGATTTTTTGTTTTTTCATTCCAAAGGAGTACTGTTTTACTATGTGTAGTACTACATGAAGAATGAAAATACATACTAAGGTCACAGTTGTCAGCAATAAATAAATAAATAAATAAATAAATACAATTTAATCATCCATAAAATATAAAAAGTAAAAGAAAAAGGAAAAAAAAATGTGTCACACATTGAGTGTATTGCAACACACAAACCTACACATTCCACCATAGTGATCATTTAAAAAAAAAAATAATTTGGAATAATCACGATTAAATGCAAAAATATTATGAGATTAATCGCAACACATTTCATCTTAGCCCAGCACGAATAAAAATATTTTTAAGTTTTAAGTTAGTAGAATATGCTAAATCCATACTATTTTTTCTTGTTTGTTTAAACTGGAAAACAAAAACTTGTGAATTATGTGTTTTAACAATTTTGAACAAACCTATTTTATTTTTACGAATAAGTACTTGTCAAGAAGTAAAGGCCCCCACATACTCGGGCATACTTCGGTCCGCGGAGGTCCGCGCGGACTCGAGGCGGACCCGACGCGGACGTCCGCC
>JAUBOC010000050.1:15678743-15691867 GCA_032275365.1 Anablepsoides cearensis | reverse complement strand
TTTATTTATTTATTTATTTATTTATTTATTTATTTATTTATTTATTTATTTATTTATTTATTTATTTATTTTTACATGGTTAAGGATTTTTTTTTGCTGATAAAATTTTAAAATACAGCAGATTTTTAAAAAGTGTAAACTTAAAAAAAAACCTAGACAGCAAAAATGCCAGTATTAATTGTTACCCACAAAGTGTATATGTGTCCACACTTGCTGATGTTAAAATAACATTTGTGAAAGTTTTAAATGATTAACACCATTTTTTCTGTTAAGTTAATACCAGTGAGTGTTTAATATTGAACAATATGGGGTGTCACATTTACAACAATAGCATTAATGTTAAAATATATGTTAAAAGTAAAACTAGTGTTAATACCAAAACAAATTGTGGTGTTAGAAAGGTAAATAACTGAAGCCACAAAGTGTCAATACACAACATATTTGAAAGTGTAAATGTAACACTGTCAGTTTTGAAATCAACTCTTTGGTGGTGTTGCATTGACAATGCTTAGTAATGGAATCACCCTTCACAGCCAATAGCACATAAACTAACCAGAACAACTCATTTTTACATTTAATCATTTTGTCATTTAATTTTTATTAATCATATTAGGCACAGCCTATCCCGTCCACTGTCACCATCTGTGAGAACATGAAGAAGCAAAAATGGCGAGTGTCGGCTTACAGTCGTTATAGCAACTATTAGATTAACAGCAAACCCCACAAATTATCCAATATTTAACACAAAATTAATAATTATGTAAATTTCATTAAACAAACTTAGACTTTATAGCTAGTTGAAAAATTATGATTTCAACAAGTAACAAATTTATTATTTCTTACTGTCATAAATAATAATATTAAATATTTTTCAGTCGACGCTTAGAAAATGTTCTCTGCATACCTGGTTATAAGATAAAACTTATCTTTGTTGATTAGGTAACCATATTCTCAGCAGGTCAGGTTTGTCTAACAGAAACCTAGAAATAGTTAAATAAAATTATATTAATTTACACTGTGTAAATAAGCCGGGGGACAAAATCAACTGTAATATTTAATATTGTGTGTTAAACTGTAGCATAATTCAGCAGAGTGCTACATTCTGTATAACAATATGCTACAGAAGCTAATATCTGCTAACTAGTTCAACAATCAATAGCAATGATTACATTGAATTTATAAGCTTATTTTTTATTGTTATTAGCTTCAGTTCTGCTCAGATCACATCCACATTGACGTGAATAAGATAAAATCTGACTTGTGAAAGGAGATGTTTTCCTGTTTCTCTTATGTTGGTAAAATCTATAACACACAGCTTTCTGGCATTATTTAAAACATTAGAATAAATAAACTCTAAAATAATAATAGTAATTCTGTTAATAATGTCATTTCTACATTTTCCATTACATTGCCAACATGTAGAGTAATGGTAAATTCAGACTCTGTTCTGCTTAGCACGTGGTTTTGACGCACTCCAGCTGTTCTACACAACCTTCTTGGAAAACACTGGTATCTGGCATGAGGTGGAAGTGGGCAGGACTTTTCAGAATACTTTTTTCAACACTGCATGGTGTCATATCCCAACACTTTCTCCAGAGTGGAGACAACACTAAGAAAAATGAACACTGTGAATCAACACCAACACAACAATTCTCTGAAAAGTTTACCACTAATATTTTAACACTCACTAAAACTAGCATTCAACCTTTATAGGTTTATACAATGTTTCCCTTGTTTATGATTACAGACTGAAAAATGTAGTCAAAAGCAAACAGCAAGATATCCATGACTGATCTTATAAGAATCTCTGTGGCTTTTGTATTTTTTTTTGTCCCCAATGCTTCTTGTTAAGTCTGTGGAGACATGCAGTGAAAAAGATCCTGTAACCTGGAAGTCTAAGCGAGCACTTGGGAGTCGATTGAAGTCATTGCTGCAAGTAGTCCTAAATCATTCAAATGATGTAAACACTTTGTTGTTATTTGCTCTCACCACCAGTGCAGTGTTTTAAAGAATTACTTGAGCTATTTACATAGCATTGGGTCACAGTCGGACTACTGGATTTTATGTGGCCTAAATATAATTTAGGTCTCCAAAGCATGGAAAACCTGCATAGTGTTTTAGGAGTGATAACAACCTCTTGCATTTACATATACATTTACTTTGTCTCTTGTCACAATGTCTTAACCTCTCTGTCCCTGTTCCAGCCGTAAATGAACCTGTCTGAGATGCCTCTTCCACCTTCACTTCTCTCTCCCTCACATACACACACATTTCTCTTTCCTCTCTTTTTACTCTTCTTATCCTCCTTCTAAATTGCAACTCTATATTTCTGGACCTCTGATGCAATTATGCCACCTCGATTGCTTTGACGTGGAAGCGGAATGGGGAGAAAGAAAAAAAAAACACACAACCTCACACAAAGCCTGCCTTTTGTGCATCAAGAAAATAAAGGCTTGAAATTGCCTCAGACCACTGCTCTGTCTCTCTTATTCTCCTCTTCTCCCCATCATGGACACAAACCCATTCTCAAGCCTTGTCTCAGTCACACACACACCGACACGTGCAGCAGACAGCTCGGCTTCCCTGAGACCGGACAGGATAAAAGTCGACAGTTTCTATTATCAATAACAAGATAAAATACACAGGTCTTTTATCTCTTAAAATGTAAATTTATACAAGGCTCCATGCCTCAATGCTGTAAATATCTAACATCTCTTAAGACCACAGAACTAGACTCAATTGATTTTTCTCCGCTCCTCATGGTTGCAACCATCTGCAAAATCTCCAAGTCTGGCATAATATCAATGATGAAATTAAAAATCTTCCATACGTCTAAACCATGTGGGAGATCACCTTGGTTAGAGCCATTTACTCTTTAAATTATGTGATTGATTTCCTTTAAGGTTATTTGTTTATTTCAATGTTCATATCTGCTTTATCTAAATCATTTCTCAAGTTCATTTTATTGATTTCTCAGGGACATTGGCCTTTCTCTTACTCTTTCTGTAACCTTGCCTTAACCATATCAGTTTCCTTCAGAGCTCATTTGCATGAAAGAAGCTGCAAAAATGCATTGATTTCCTACTTTTTCTACTTTAGTTCCCACTTTTCTTTTTTTTTTTAATCAATGCATACCATGTTTCATGATACTAGGCCTACAGTGTAAAATCAAGTTAATCACCGTAATTTTCATTTTATTTAAGTTGTGGTTCATTTTACAGAAAGTCAGATAAGAAAGCAACTACACAAGCAGAGAGCAGATTTTATTTTGACAAATATGTTTTATGATTTTTTATGCATTCTGCACAAATAGATCTAGATGTTTGCTTCAGTTAAATGTCTTATAATTTTAAATAAATATGTAATATTTATCAAAACAGTTTCTGATACAGTTTATTTTTTCAACAGCTTTATAATAAATCATGTCTGTACTATTCTCTAGTTTAGCTCTGGCACTGTTTTATATTAAAGGTTTAAAACTGAATAAGAATATTTTCCTTTTTTGGGAATTACCTGGTGATGTGTGACACAAAATCTTATCATTATAAAAATAACAGAAATGACATTGCCTGACAATCCATTTCTTTACAACTTATCTATTTTTATTAAAAAAAATCCAAAAACAAACAACAAAACAACATGAACATACCTAAAAGTATTTATCTGGTATTTAGCACACATAATATTTCATATATGTAATTGAACAGAATAAAATATGTAAATAGCATTTTTTTTTTAAAAGAACTACAAATGAAGACAATTATTAAATTTAGTTTAACCAATTAAGGAACACATTACTTTTTTCTTGGATTTACTTCATACAGCCACATTTTTGGAGAAACTAACCTAAGTAGACATTTTGGTTATTTATATTTTACTGGAGTAATAACTTTTCTGCCTGTTTTTTACTTCTTACATTTTCATGCAAGAATTTGTACTTTCTCATTACTTTTTAAAAACGCAGAAATTATTTAATTTCTATTTCAGTTTGGCTTGTTTTCATTCCAGCTTGTCATCATAAAAAAACAAACCTATCCAGATGTATGGTGCCTCCTGGATAGAGTGAATTTGATTGTGACATACCATTCTGTTGCTGTATTGGTTTGGGTATGACACAAATCACATCATGCTCCAGCAGTACATGTCAGATCAATGTATCCTAGAATGATGATGACTATGGCAGAGATATAAATGCAGCTGAAACAGGCACATCCCAGTTTTTTGTAACATTCTATAAACATTTCTTTTAACAGGCAAGTCAGTTGAGAACAAATTCTCATTTAAAATGATGATTTAGTCAATATTTTAATATAACAATACATTAGGGCTTGTCATTTCTCAACAAGAGAAAAAAACTGTTATTAAAAGCATAAAAGAAGAGCTACAGAAGCCTGAATATTCAAGCTGGAAGCGAGTTCACATAAAAATGTGTTGTTTCAGGGGCATCAACACTTGAAACTTGAACACTGTGTAGAAATATCACCTGCTAGGTCAGCGGTCATCTGCGGCTGACACTAGGTCATAATTGAAAATATTTTAAGCAGAATTTGAGTGAGTGAAACTGTTTTTAAAAATATGTTGAAATACTCTTTAAATAATAAAGTCAAGCACAAGCAAATAATCCTTTAGTGCTGTTTTATTTAAATAAATTTTATTGTTCATCCAGCCATTCATCCATATTTATAGTTGCTTTTTCAGTCCTGGGTTGCAGTGAAGCTGCTGCCTGTCTCCAGCAGTCACTAAGAGAGAGGCAGGATACACCCAGGACAGGTCACAAGTCCCAAATATTATTAATGTTCAAACTGCTGCCCAAACTGGAATTTAGAAAAGTTATTTACGAGTCATGTTTAAATATAACTCATTTTTATTACGACATCACATTTTTGTTTCTAAATTAAAAAAAAAATTGCTTCCTAATCCTTATGCAGAGCAGCAGGCTTCCGATACAAGGTCTTCCTGTGTTAAATTTAAGATGATGATTTTAAAAACAAATTAAAACAAAAAGCTATGGGAACTTTGATTTTACAAGTCCAATGCAAAAAAAAAAAAAAAAAAAAAAAAACAACATCAATTTCATAGACTTATCCACATACAGGATATTTTTATGTCAGCTTACCAGACCAAACACGAAAAACTTCCTGACCCAAATTAATCTGTTTTATCCTTAATTTTACAGAACATCTCAACAATTCAAGCAAACAAGCACAGCAAGCCTCTTCATTCATTTTGGTAGCCTAACCCTGACCCCTTACCCTAAACCTAACCTCAATGGTATACATGAATAAATATAAACTGAAAGGTATATGCCTGACCCTAAATCTAACCTTACTGGTACATACCTGACACTAAATCTAACCTCACAGGTACATACCTGAATAAACCTAACCTCAAAGGTACATACCAGACTAATGGTACATTCACACTGAATGCGTTTTGATCAGCAAAAAAGAGCAAAACGCATCAAGTTGGATGCTCTATGTTCACACCGAGACAGAGACTAGACGCATGGCTAAAGAGGGAGGAGCGTCGGGGTCTTTTTCAGGTTCGTCTCAACGGCGGATGAAAATAAAGTTAAAATAAGGAAAATGGCTTTGCTTTATTAACTTTAGAGCAAGCAATCATTCAGCAGATAATTAATTCACCAGATGATTTAGAGGCAGTTTGTTCGGTTAGTTTCACCACTCCAGGAGCTGTGAGCTGACGGACTACTTTTTTGTCCCCAGCCCAGGTCACCACCTCCGCGGAGCTGCTGACCAAAGTTGAAAAAAAGAAAACGGCTTTGCTTTATTAACTTCAGAGCAAACGAACGTTGCGCACAGCAGATAATTATTTCACCAGATGATTTAGAGACAGTTTGTTCGGTTAGTTTCGCCACTCCAGGAGCTGCGAGCTGACAGACTACTTTTTGTCCCGATTCCAGTTTAACATTGCACCTGATCCACATTGGTGCTGATATCTGCAGCCAGAACATCAGCTACAGACGGTCAATTTCAGCTAAAGAGCTCCTTTCTGTCTGTTTGTTGGCAACATTCAGGGAACGGTCGCGTGGAAAATTAGTCTCTCTGATTGGGTGTCAAGACGCGTCGAGTGGCGACTGATCAGATTTTTCAACTCCGGCGTTGGCTGCTTTTGCCGCATCGCATGCCTGGAAATGCTCTGCGGCACCTTTAGCTTACTTTGTGCCCCACTCAAAACGGACCTGCCGAGGCCCAGGACCCTTAGACACGCGTCCAGCATAAACTGGATAACAGCATAAACTCCTGCAGCTCAAAACTAGGGGTGCAACGATACAGAAAATTCACGGTTCGGTTCGGGTCGATACTTTAGTCTCACGGTTCGATATTTTTTCAATACAAAAAAGAGAAATTTCCATGCCCTTTTTAACTTGCCATTTATTGAAATTAATAATAAACATTTGTTTAACCTCAAAGGTCAAGTTTTTAGGTTAAATGGTACTGAGACAGCAAGTTTCTCAGTGGATCTGCGGTAAAAAAATGCAACCTAGGTGGAAGAGTTGATCACAGATCCACTGATCCTTCAACACAGAGCATCCTAAGAAGAAATAAATAATATAAAATTTTAAAAATCTGTATTGTTTGATACAAGTGTCCTCGATACGGTTCGGTACGGTTCAATACGGGTACATGTATTGTTGCACCCCTACTCAAAACGCGTTCAGTGTGAATCCACATAGACCTAACCTCACAGGTACATACCTGACACTAAACATAAACTAAAAGGTCTATACCTGACTCTAAAACTAACCTCACAGGTACATACCTGACTAAACCATAACCTCAAAAGTACATACCTGACTATGAACCTAACGACAAAGGTACATACCTGACGCTTTTATCTTCAGGCTGTGAAAGCCATCAAACCTTCAACCCAGCTTTGACAAACCTGCATCTGAAGTACAATCTATCCCCCACCCGACCTTACCCCAAACTGAATATGTTATTTTATTAGTATATACAGTGGTATACATTGATTGTTTGGATCAAAAATATCAGTTAAATATATCACATAGGGGACAAACACAGTGATATTTGAGAAGTGAAATGAAGTTTAAATGAGTTACAGAAAGTGTGTAATACCTGAGTAACCTAATGGAAAAAGGAACATACTTGACAGGTATATACATAACTAAACCTAACCTCAAAGGTACATACCTGACTCCAAATCTAACCTCACAGGTACAAACCTGACTAAACCTATCTTAAAAGATACATACCTGACTCAAAACCAAACCTCAAAGGTACAATCTCTTACTAAAGCTAACCTTAAAGGTAGATACCTTACTCTAAACTCAACCTCAAAGGCACATACCTGACTAAACCTAACTTCACAGGTACATACCTGACTGTAAACCTATCTTCAAAGATACATACCTGACTCAAAACAAACCTCAAAGTTACATACCTGACTCTAAACCTGACCTCAAAGGTACATACCTGACTAAACCTAAACTCACAGGGACATACAGTACCTGACTCAAAACCTAAGGTAAAAGGTACTTGACTTTAAACCAAAACTAAAAGGTAGATTCTTGACTCTAAACTCAACTTCACAGGTACATACCTGACTAAACCTATTCTTAAATGTATATACCTAACTCTAAACCAAACCTCAAACTTTCATACTTGACTAAACCTAACCTCATAGGTACAGATCTGACATTAAACCTAAACTAAAAGGTACATGTGTGCTCTGTTTCATGAAGACGTGGCTATTTGACCAGATCCAGGATCACGCGCTACATCCGGATGGATTTCAACTCATCCGCGCGAACCGTGACCCGGTGCTTTCAGGCAAGTCCAAAGGTGGGGGAGTCTGTTTTTTCATCAACACCCGCTGGTGCAACGTGTCTGTGATATCTCAACACTGTTCACCTGCTCTGGAATATCTTTTTATCAACTGCAAACCATTCTACTCTCCACGTGACTTCACTTCATTCATCTTGGTCGCTGTTTACAATTCGCCGGAGGTGGATGCGCACGAAGCTCAACACGCACTCACAGCTCAGATTATGTGTGTGGAACAAACTTTTCCGGACTTTTTAGTCATTATCCTGGGCGATTTTAACATGTGTAATCTGAGCCAGGAACTCCCAAATATACACAGTTTATTAAATGCCCGACAAGAGCAGAGAAAATCCTGGACCACTGTGAGCAGAGCCTACCAAGCGGTGCCGCACGCAGCTATTTTGGAAATTAAATCACTGCAAGGCTCCTGGACAGTGACTCCCCCTCCATCCTGAGACACTGCGTGGCCGAGCTCTCTCCTGTTTTCACAGACATCTTCAACACATCCCTGGAACAGCGTCATGTGCAAGCCTGCTTCAAATCCTCCACCATCACCCAGGACCTCAGGTGGGAGCCGGCTATCAGCTCCCTCATCACAAAGGCCCAGCAAAGGATGTTCTTCCTACGGCAGCTGAGGAAACACAAACTGCCAGAAGAGATGATGGTGCAGTTCTACACAGCCATCATCAAGTCCATCATCACCTCCTTTATCCCTGCATGGTACACTAGGGCCACAGGTAGAGACAGACAGAGACTGCAGCGCATTGTGGGCACTGCCGAGAAAGTGACTGGCTGCAACCTCAGACATGTAGAGGAGCTGTACTCCTCCAGACAGGCAGGATCACAGCTGACCCTTCTCACCCTGGTCACAACCTGTTTATCCCCTCCCCTCGGGCAAAAGACTATGGTCCATTCGTACCAGAACCTCCCGCCACAAGAACAGTTTTTTTCCTGTCAGCCATTGGACTAATGAACAATGTTTAATCGGCTCTGGCCCATCGCTGCTGGCCGTGCTTGTATTTTTGTTCTCATTCTTCAAATTGTATTCTGACTTGTTTTTCTTCCTCATTTCAACCACTTAGCTTTAGTTCTCTTTCACTCCTTTCTATATGCACCATTACACCAGAGCAAATTTCTAGTCTGTAACTCATTACTGACAATGGCAATAAAGTGTTTCTGATTCTGATTCTGGCATACCTGACCCTAAACTCAACTTCACAGGTACATACCTGACTAAACCTAACCTCAAAGGTACACACCTGACTCCAAATCAGAACTCATGGGTATATACTGGACTAAAGCTCTCACAGGTATTTACCTGACTCTAACCAAACCTCACAGATACAAACCTGTGTCAAGGTCCGGGGGTGAATGAACCCAGGAGCAGGCAGACACGAAGAAGCTCAAAAACACAAATAAACAAAAACAAAGGCTGACGTGGCAGCAAGACTTACATAAGACCATGATGATGGAGAAATCCATACAATGAACCAGCCCTGAATGAAGGAAATTAACCAGAATTTATACACAGATGAAGGGAGGAGAAATGAACAACAGATGAGGAGGACTGATTACAGAACTACCGACAGGTGAGTAGATTAACTAGGAAGGGACTGAAAGATTGAGGACTCAGATGAAAGTGTAATGCACAGGGGAAACACCAGGGGGAGACATAGCACAAAACAGAAAGCACACAGATCCTCACAGTACCCCCTCTCCAAAGATTGTCTCCTGATGATCACCAAAACACGGGAGGCTGGAGGGGGCACAAACAACAGGACAGGATGGAGGGCAAGAAACAGAAGACAACAAGAAAAGGCTCAAGAAAAGAAAAAGAACCAAAAATCATCAGGAAACCCTGGGGCAAAACAAAATTAAAACAGTCACTAAGATGGCCCTAGGCACATCTGGAGAGGGCAGGAAGGTCAGGACGACACCTGGGGTCCAACACATGCAAAGAAGGAAGTCAGGAGGGCTCCCTGGGACCTTGCCGCAGTGAATCTCAGGGGGGCGATCGTGGACCCGGCCGCAACAGAGCTCTGGAGGGTGACCATGAACCTGGCTGCAGCAGAGCTCCAGAGGGTGACCGTGGACCCAGCCAGGCTGGGGACGGAGCTCTGGAGGCCCGGAGCCATGCCATATCAAGGATGAAGCTCAAAAGGACGGCCTGTGACATGGCAGGGGAGCTGGCTCTAGAGAGACTGGCGAGGAGAACTCGGGAGCTTCAGACTGCGAGAAGAGCTCAGGGGCTGCAGACGGTGTAAAGAGCTCGGCTGCAGTAGACGGCAACGAGATCTGGGGGATGCAGCAGGCAGCTGTGAGATCTGAGGGACCGCAACAGGCAGCAGCGAGATCTGGGCTGCCGCAGCAGGAGGTGGCAAGACATGGGGGCCTGCAGCAGGTGGCGGTGAGACTTGGGGGACTGTAACAGGTGGGGGCGAGACCTGGGGGGCTGCAGTAGGGTCATGGACCACCTCAGCGGGGGCTGCAGCAAGTGAGGATGGCTCAGCTACAGCAGGCAGAAGGACCTCCACCAAGCTAGGCGGCAGCATACTTGGTGACCACTGCCAAAACTGCAGCAGAGGTGGTGACTACCACGTCCCTCACCATAAGATTTCTCTCACAGGAGGTGGAGGCGTTGACCCTCTCAGGGGCACAGGAAGTAGAGGCATCGACCCTCTCGGGAACACAGGATGAAGAGGCGTTGACCCTCTCTGAACCACAGGAGGTTGGAGGTCTCTGGGACCCCCTCAGTGGCAGCAGTGGAGGCAGAGGCAGCCGGGACCCCTTTGGCGGTGGCACCGGAGGCAGAAGCGGCCGGGACCCCCTTTGTGCTGAAGAGCGGGAATCCATCGGCTCGACGGAGCAGGAACCCATCGGCTTGGTGGTGGCCGCTGCTTTTCTGTGATGATGGCGGCGTTGAGGGGAGCGAGAGGGTGAAGATGGAGGTGCGGCCTCAGGGCACCGGAGGAGGTGAGCCAGCAGGCTGTAACCTCAGCCTTAGCCTCCTCGAAGATCTTAGCCACACCTAGAGATCTCTCCAACCCAGAATGTTTGGAGACTTCCACTAAAAGTGCAGCAGCCGCCCATTACCGCTCCATGACATTGTTGGAGGTGACCACCATCAAACTTCTTGGTGATCTGGTGGAGCCTCAAAAAATCCTCCCTGGGGAGATCACTCAGGGGGAAAAACCTGCTGGGTTCTTCTTTGACTGTCTCATTCTGTAAAGGTCCAGGGGTGAATGAACCCAGGAGCAGGCAAACAAAAACAAAACTATTTAATAAACAAAAACAAAGGCTGACATGGTAGCAAAATACTTAAACTCAGGTGCTTTGGGAAGACACAGGAGACAGAAGACTGTGACTATGGAGAAATCCATACAATGAACCAGCCGTGAATGAAGGAAGTGAACCAGAATTTATACACAGATGGAGAGAGGAGAAATGAACAACAGCTGAGGAGGACTGATTACAGAACTAAAGAAAGGTGAGTACATAAACTAGGAAGGGACTGAAAAATTGAGGACTGAGATGAAAGTGTAATACACAGGGGAAACACCCGAGGGAGACATAGCACAAGACCAAAAGCACACAGATCCTCACAACCTGACTAAACCTAACCGCAAAGGTACATACCTGATTAAACCTAACCCTAAAGGTCCGTCCGTCCATCCGTTTTCTGCTGCTTTTCCAGGATCGGGTCGTGGGGTCAGCAGCCTAAGAAGAGAGACATAGACTTCCCTCTCCCTAGCCACTTGGGCCAGCTCATCCAGGGGGAATTCCAAGGCATTCCCAGGCCAGCCGAGAAACATAGTCCCTCCAGCATGTCCTGGGTCTTCCTCTGGGCCTCCTCCCAGTGGGACATGCCTGGAACACCTCACCAGGGAGGCGTTCAGGAGGCATCTGGTTAGGCTCTTAACGTGGAGGAGCAGCGGCTTTACTTTGAGTCCCTCCTGGATGACTGAGCTTCTCACCCTATCTCTAAGAGAGAGCCCAGACACCCTGCAATGGAAACTCATATTGGCTGCTTGTATCTATGATTTTGTTCTTTTGGTCACTACCTAAAGCTTGTGACCATAAATGAGGGAAAGAACGTAGACCGACTGGTAAATTGAGAGCTTTGCTTTCTGGCTCAGCTCTTGATTCACCATGAAAGACCAGTACAGCGCCCGCATCACTGCAGACAAAGCACCGCCTGTTGATCTCCCACTCCATTCTTCCCTCATACGTGAAGATCTCAAGAACTAACCTTAAATGTCCATACCTGACTAAACCTAACCTCAAAGGTACATTTCTGACTAAACCTAACCTCACAGGTACAAAACTGACACTAAACATGTCCTCACAGGTACATACCTGACTCTAAACCCAACCTCACAGATACATACCTGACTCTAAACCTAACATCACAGGTACATATCTGACTTTAAACCAAATCTCACTGGTACATACCTGACTAAACCCAACCTCACAGGTACATACCTGACTAAACCTAACCTTAAAGGAACATACCTTATTCTAAACTTAACCTAAATGGTACATACCTGACTAAACCTAATCTTCAGTGGCGGATGCTGGTCTTTCAAAAAGGGGATTTTGGCCTATATCCTAAAATACGTGGTTTATTTATAGGTAAACTCTACCCTCCATTTCTTTTCAAGAAAATGATCTGTGACCCTGTACCCCATACCTGACCTAAAACCTAACCTCATAGATGCCAACCTGACTCTAAATCAAATTTCACAGTAACTAATGTTTAACCTAACCTCACAGGTATGTTCCTGACTCTAAACCCAACCTCAGAGGTACCTGACCCTAAAAGGAACCTAAACTCAGTTCACACCTTTGTCGTAGACTGAACCCCTGACCCACCAATGGCAATTCTCCCTTCATAGACTAGACTTAGGTCCCCATAAGTATCAGTCCATCCCCACAAGTAGGTGTTATGCCATAAATGGTCCCCACATAGGAAATACCCAGTCACACACATATAGACACAAACATACCTACTATGTTTCTATATCCTTGTGGGGACTTTCCATTGACTTCCATTCATTTTTTCTCTCTAAATTATCTAAAATAATAGCTTCATCCAAACCATCAACATGTCTGCTAGATCCCATCCAAACCAGACTGTTTAAAGAAGCATTTCCCCTAATTAATATCCATATTTTAGATGAACTTAATCTGTCTCTGATTAATGGTTATGTGCCACAGAGCTTTAAGGTTGCTGTAATTAAATCTTTACTTAAGAAACCTGATCTTGATTCAGGAGTTCTGGCCAACTATAGACCTATATCTAATCTCCCATTCATCTCT
>JAUBOC010000050.1:15617807-15628139 GCA_032275365.1 Anablepsoides cearensis | reverse complement strand
ATATCTGAAACAGGCAGACTAGTGCATCCTAATTTTTTTTTAACATTAACATTTTTTATGACAATATCGCCATTTTGGCCTCCCAATAAATGTCATTTTGGGAAGTCTAGCCACTCATTTTCACTCAATACTTTTACTTTTATTACTTAAGTACATTTGATGTCAGACATTTACTTTTGATACTTATGTACAAAATATAATAGATACTTTAAAACATTTTACTCAACTAATACTCTTAGAGGATACTTTAACTTTTACCAAAGTAAATTTATGGTAAAATACTTGTACTTTTACTCAAGTATCACTTTGAGGTACTTTATTCAACACTGGCTTTTGTCACATTTTGTGTTGTATTTTTTCCTAGACGAATTGTAGTGCACCAGGTAAATACATACTTTTTGAAATTTTAGAAATGTAGGTATGTCATATAATGCATCCAAAAATTTCCAATATTTGTTACTGTTGAGAAAGATGGGGGAGAAAGATAAGCATTTTCTTATTTATTGAACTGATGTGGAACAGAAAAGAAAGGTGCAGAGTAAATACAAAAAAGCAAAACAGGAAAGTTCAGTAAATCACAGCCAAAGCATTATAATGTATTTTAACCCCCAAATGTCTTGAATTGTTTGGTAAAAAATTCAATAAATAAATATGCAGAGAGCATAATTCCCCACCCCCACCACCCAAGTGGTAGACCTAAAGTTACGCCCTTTGTTGCACTATATATTTCTGATTTATTTTAAACTATAATGATAAATTACAAAAATAATAAAGTATTATTAAATTATGAGTTTTGTACTACAAAACTGAACTCTGCCATATCAATTTTATGTAATTGTCAATTATACCTAAATTAATGGCAAACATGTTTAAAACATGTACAATAGGTTGCCTTCAGGCCCAGGCCTCCCTTGCAAAAGAGATCTGAGATCTCAATGGGACTTACCTGGTTAAATAACAGTAAATGGTTAGTTTAGCGAAAAATAATACTAAAATTTGTTTTATTTTCTTTAATATTTTTAATTTTCTCTCAGTTATTAACTCTTTTAGTAATACAAGGGGTTTAGTTTTTTGGGGCAGAAAGTGATAGATGCTGGTACATCATAGTTTCGGATGAGCTCTGCATCTCATTTTCATCTAAAACAAAGGTTTAAAGAAATCTCCATTATGAAAAACTACTTTTCTCACCCAAAAAACTCATGTGGCCAGGATGTGCAAATACAGCAGAAAATAAATGTTTTAAAGCACCAAGAATAATGAAGATGGGGCTCAGTCTCTGGTGAGTCTTAGTGAAGCCTTTGTTTCCTTGATTTAACACTGAACTTGTATTGATAAACTGTGATTCAAACAAGCTCCTCTGATAAGCCGAGAATGTAAGAGATCACAGAATAATGATTAAGATATTGCATTTGAGAAACCTAATCATCAGAAGAGAATAACTGTCCTTACATGGCCAGAATGAGCTTGATGTCTTTAAAGTAAAAGAAAGCGGAATGATTTCCCCCTGACAAGCTTGAGAGGTCTTATAGGTCTGAGATCTGTGATCAATATCCTGGACAGGGGTGTGCTGAGCTGCAGGAGCTTTCCTTCTGTTCACTGAGCCAGCACAGAAAAGGAAAAGTGTCATATTGTGATCTTTATCCAGTAATCGTCCTGACACACAGTCAAGTGATATATATGTGAGCTGGTTTGCTGCGGGGCTCCATGACTGTCCGCAGTGTGCAGCACAGATACAACATCTCTGCTGAACCCTGAGCAGTAGAATCAGCTTAAAGCCAATAGACAATTCAAAGAGAGAGAGAGGGGAAAAAAACACATTTACAGAAGTGCTATGTTCAATTGAACAGTGAGGTCACAAAATAGTCCAAGAAAAGATAAATCCCGGTGATAAATTTTTTGGATCAGTCCATGTTTATTTTCAGCAGCCCAACAAAACCGGCTGTTCAGCTCAGAAAATGCACCACCTGCTCCAAGAAGAATACTCTTTTTGCTGAAGGAGGGTTTTGAGCCAGCACTGGCGGATTGACTTCCCTCAAACCTAAACCAACACACAGGTGCTCAAAAACAAGTAAACAAACAAAAAACTAAAACAAATAAACAAACTATCTTTACAACAGAAATGATTTGCTTTTGTCAAAACCAATACTCAAGGGGAATGTCATGGGGTGGGGGTGTAGAACTGGCTACCCTTGAAATCTGATTTGCCACCCTGCCTGGCCACTCCCACTTGTGCTGCCAATCACTTTTTTCACACAAAAACAGACATATACAGCCAGTATTATATAAAGTACCTCAAAGTGATACTAGAGTAAGTGTACAAACATCTTACCGTAAAATTACCAACACACCCCAACGCCTACATTGTTGTAAAGGAAGCTTCACCGGCGTGAAACGTAAATCTGTCGATCTCTGTTGGATCACTCTGACTTTCTCAAGGACCAGGACGTGTGACACAAAAAAATATTTTTTGTAAGTGAAATTGAATTATTATTATACAGCGAAATTCAGATTTAATTTAGTGAAATTCATTTTCAAAGCAATGCATATGCAAATACAGATTCTTTCTGACCAATTCAAATTCAGTTTCTGATGACACAAGTTTATCTCCCATAGTTCTAGCATGTAAAATCATCCTGGACCCTCAAGGGGAAAAAAAAGTTCTTGACAAGCCATGTTGGCTTGCAGCTCATCATTATCTAATAAATTTCTTAAGTTGTCATGGTAAAGAAGAAACAAAAAGGGAAAGCAAAAGTCTTAATTTACTGGTGGGTCTAGGTTCCTGCCCTCACAACTGGTCATTAAAATAAAAAGAAATTACAGATGCAAGATGCTGGGGAGAGCTCCGATCAGAGCTGCTGCTCCTCCGCACCACATGCAGTCAGCTGAGGTGCTTCAAGCATCTGATTAGAAAGCATCCTGGGCACCTCCCTGCGGGAAGTCCCAGAACTCACTGAAGTGACAATACATCCTCTCTGGCCCGGGAATGCCTGGATCCCCAAGGAGAAGCTGGTGAGTGTCACCGGTAAAGAGATGTTTCAGATTTTTCCTGGACCTGACACAAACAGGGATAAGTGGAAATATTGATAATCCCACTCTAAAAATATTGCAGCCAAAATAAATATTCTAGAGACAAAGGCAACCTATAAAATTAATAGACAGCATTCAAGTTAGATTATTGAGGTCCTTGTGAAGCTCTGGGAAAACTGAATAATGCACCCAAATAGCTTGAGATGATTTTGTCAACAAGCGTGATAATAAAAAAATGGACACAAGGATTTCTGATACCAACATGGTTGATGACAAATCACCACAGCAACACAATGGAAATTTAGTGTCTTTTTTAGAACCATAGTGGACTTCAAATGCTGTATCACAAGTAATGAGGCGCTCACTTTACGCTTAATATGCATTTTGAAGGTATTGCCAGGACCCTGCAAACAGCATCCACGTATTGGCTGATTTATCATTGCTGTGCTGTCACCAAGAGGGCCTCACAGTCACAACAGTAGGTCAGCTAGCAGTTGACAAACCTTGTCTAACTGTCTTTATCTGTGCTTTACTTCTTTTAAATCAAATTCCAACACATGACCATGCTTTCTTTTCCTCGATAAATTTACAGAGGAACTTAGTGGATGCAATAGACTTCTGCAAATCCCAACGCTTATAATCACAAACAGTAAAAATGTTGCTCTGTATATATTAATCATGGAGTCTTTTACAGTAACTGTAGCATCCATTATGGGGAAAAGACATGTCTACACAAGATGCAGTAAACTAAGACCATCACTCCCTGTCAGAAGGAGCTCTGACAAATTGTACTTCCAGGTCAGCAAGATTCAAGCCTGCTGAAGCGACACCAGGCGGCACAGCTCAATCCATACAATAGATTATGCAATAAAAGAATTAAATACATAAAGTAAGCACAAACAAATATCATTGCGTCAAGTGGTCGATTTACTTTATGTGAATGCTTTTCAGTCCATGCTAGTTAGACATTTTGAGGAGGTTGAAGTGTTTGGTCCATGTGCAGTGCAGTGGGAAAGCATCACATTATGTTCTCTTATACAAACCTGACACCTCCTGGTTATCTGCAGTACAGCTGATCTAAACATGTAACTCAGGATTATTTAAAAGACAATTTATATATTTATATAATTCAGTCAGTTTATATAGACATATATTATTGATCCATAGTTTCAGCAGTTTTGATTATTGTACAAATACTAATATTTTTATTGTTATTTTTTATATAGGTTTTTAGGTTATATATTTAAATAACTAGGATGTTTTTGTCATTTAAACTTGCAGATTTAAAATATTACACTATTTGTCTTTGGTTGTTTTGTTGCTATATTGTTGCATTTGAAAGACTTGTTAAGTTATTCATAAATTCCCATTACTCCTTATGCATTTTTAATTGGCCAGACATAGCCTTTTGTCATGACTTGGAGGCTTCTAATGAATATTTACTTCCTGGTTATTTATGACTCAGACAATTAATAACTTACAAAGATGGCATATTAAAATTCCACCACTTTTATTGTCAAAGAAATTGATAAATAACATCAATTCTCATAAGCCTGTGTGCTGTCAGAAGTTATTTGACGCCCTGACCTTGATTTAAGTCATGAATTATTTTGATTTTTTTTTTTTTTTTTTTTGTTTAGGCTCCAGTAGAGACACCAGTTTGGCATCTGCTCAGAAAAAGATCAAGTAACTCTGCATTAAGTCTTACTTCATTTGCCCCTTATTGGTTGCTGAGTAGAGTATCATTGATTGTTGTGTTTTTTTCCCTGATTATATGTCCTTACCTTGAATGTCAGAGATGTTCATCACCCGTTTTTCCAATATTTGCTCAGCATTGCGCCATCCCATCACTCACCAAGTCTTCCAGTGTCCAAAGATGCACCTTCAGCAACTCGTGGCCCAAGCTCGAATGATTGCAAGCTTTGTTTTACCGAGAGGGGAAAGAGGAAAAAGGAGAGTCTCCTGCAGTTTTCCACGACTTTACAGCAAATTTGAGTAAAAACATTGTTTGTTTTTTTTCTTTCAGAGACAGTTTATGCTCTGTCTTCAACACTGAGATCATTCTTATGAGTTCTGCTTATTTCTTTAATCAGACTTTTCAGCAGTAAACCCTAACTGGTGTAACATCAGACAAGTGATACGATGGTGAGACTGAACTGGAGGGAAAACGCCTGCAGAAGTGTAACAACAGTGTACTTCCAATGAGAGGTAGTAGCAGGTTAAATACAATAACTTTGCAAAGTGATTACTTATAAGAAGATCAGTTCAAATTAAAAGTGGTTTAGGAAGAGGAGCTCCTGTTAAAGATGTGTCAGCACATATGGAATTCTGATCTTCTTAATTGAAGACAGGAATTGATATCAATCTCTTTATTTCATGGAGACCATTTTTGACTGAGCTTTGGCGATTGAATTTCTGGATGGATGTCCTCTATTCTACAAGACACCTGTCTCTTATCTTCCTCTTATCTGCGAGGATCAAAGCATGCAGACTCTTGAATTACCTTTCCATACAATGTCATCTATTCGTCCCCCAAGTTGGTGTAACCCGACCTTGAAATCAGAGTCGCCGAAAATAAATAAATGAAACCCTAATCAAAAATGCTACTCTCCTCTGGATGGGTGTCAAAGAAGGAAGGATGATCCGTCCTGATTTGATTTTGTTTCCAAACCACATGATGCATTCGGTCAATTAAAATTTCAGCAAGTCATTCGCTGATAGCCCTGTGAGTGAGCGCCGCTGTGCCGGGACCTGGTTTAGGATTTCTTGCGGTTCGGCCGACACTCTGAGGGCAGGTTATTTATTTTGGCTCACTGCCACGTCTGAGAAAACCATGTTTCTCTGAGTGTGTGTCTGGAGTTAGAGCAAGGTCAAAACTGCTAAAAGACAAGTGAAGTCCTGGACTGCAGTTTGTTCAGTCGAAAATAAAGGTCAGACCACCAATGTTTTGACTGTACCTGCTGTTGGATTCTAAAATTTGTAGGTCAGCATATTGTTTTCAGTTAGGATTGAAAAAAAAGAGTATGTTTCATAATAAAAGTTTTTTTGGAACACATATAAAACCATTCATTGTGACACAGCTAACCCTTTAACTCTGTAACATCGAGGTTGAATAAATTGTTTTCCTGTTTCATATAAAAACAAGTAAAGTGTGAAAAAAGCTCATGTCTTAAAGTAGGGGTTCCCAAACCTTCCCATGCCTTGGCCCCTCAAACAGCATTAGCTTTAGGCTGCATATGGACCCCCCTTGTAAACCCACAAACAATGCAACAAAATATGTAAAAAATACATCAACTTTTAGAAGGACTCTCACTTTTATTCACCGTTCAATAATTATTACATTTATTTAGCATAACAGTTGTATTAACTAACACTGTTATATTCCAACAAAAAAAAAGAAAGAAAGAAATTTGCTGTCTTAAATAACAATTCAATATATTATTATGCAGTCTATATTTTTAAATGATTAAAAAACAGATTTGATTTGATGATGATAATGTGAAACATTTGTAAATTTATTTGTTTTTATTTTCTAATTGTTTTCATCATCTTTCCATCATCGTTCTGAGGCCCCCCTAGCATCCCCTTGGTGGCCCCCCTACTTTGAAAACCACTATCATAAATCATATTCTGCAGCTTGTGACAATGACTGTGTAAAAATATAATGTGCTGCTATAAACCAACCAAAACGTGCTGCGAGCACATTGAACTGACTGCAGTCACCAGTAATAAACTGCAGCAGGGCTCTTTTGTCGGAATCATAATTAATATTTTTTATTCTTTATATACAGGTATAACAACACATTAAACTCATTTTGCTCACAGACTCAGTCCACTCAGCTGCTGCTGCTTTAAATGAGTAATGAAACAAACCTAATTTGACACAGCACACAGCTTAGAGCTGCTGCTCAGCCTGACAAGACATTCAGGCTTTGGATCAGTGGGACTGGATGTCTACATTGTGGATAGTTTTTAAAACACTACATTTGTTCTATTCTTATAAATTAATTTATTTCCACATAGTCCATATGAAATTACTGAAGTGCCTATGAAGTACCACTAGGTGGCAAGAATGTCTAATTAAAAAATTAATAGAGAGAATGAACCTTCTCAGTTTGGTGCAGCTCTGTTCAACGTTTGGGGCAAACAGAATGAGTAGAAAATGAGACAGTTAAGAAGAATGTAAATGTGACTATTGTTTGTGTTTTTATGACAAAACATATCAGTGGTTTCTTAAAAGCACCCACATATCAAAAACTGAGTTTTTTTTATATCCACTTTTAAAACTTTTTTTCTCACCAAATAAGCATTTGGTAAGAGAACTTCAGAATATAAAAGCTTAGAATAAAAAAACTATCTAGATTAGTGTGAAAGGGTCTGAGATATACTCCTATATTTTTCTAGCTAACTTTGTCACACCCTGTTTTTAAAAGTTTTTTGTAAAGTTGTTTTGCAATGAAAACATAAACCCACTGAAAATGTGTACAGATGTTTTTATGTAGCAGCAATCCTTAAAAAATAACTCTTTAATTTATGTTGTCTAGCTAAAAACACTTGTGATAGTTATGTTTATTACATTTAGTATGAATTCAAATAGGCCTACAGAGTATAAATGCTCTGTAGGCCTATTTGAATTATAAGTTTGTGGACAGTGATTCACGGGTAAGGGTCAGGTATGCTCAACATTTTATCTTTGATAAATGTCACCTGCAGCATATTTACAGCAATAAATAAACAGACCTGTCATAATCACCAGAAAGATGTTGACTGAAAGGCTGCCCCCTGCGCTGCCGGATTAGAAACCACTGCCACTGAAGAAGAATGGATTTATGACCTTTAATTTACAAAGTTTATCTTATAGCAACATAAGATAAACATAGTTCACAACATAGCATTGATAAAAAGCTTGTTTGTGAGCAGTCCTACAGGACTCTGTCAGCTGTTCTTGTGTTTGTTGAAGTTATATTTTTCCACAATTTGAACATATTTAAGAAGCTAAATCTTAATTTTTAAAAAATGAGCTATTAAATTAAAACATTTTTGCTCATTATGAAGATATATACTATAGCTGCCACTGCAGCAAAATAAATAAATAAATAAATAAATAAATAAATAAATAAATAAATAAATAAATAAAAATTATAATTTGATATCACATTAGAACTTAAAAGAATTTTGTTTTCATGGTATCACATTATTTTTTATGTTCTTTTTTCTTTTTCTTATTTATTTTTTGTTTTTGTTTTTGAACATGATACACACTGAGAAGTACAATATTCATGGAAACTGGTATATACATACATACAATGATCAAATGAAACATGACTACATTGTTTCATTTTTCTTATAAAAAAAGACATGTAAAAGAAATGAATATATTTTATGCTCTTACAAATTATTTGATATGTTTTAACAAAATGTTTTTGTTACTTCAACATATCCTCATCATCAAATTAAATCATAAAAAAGGTGTTCAAATGACAGTAATGTTGTTAACAGAGAATATTTATTTTAATAACATGATTATATTTGTTAAAACACAATAAGCATGTATTTAGAAATCATTTTATTATAATCTTAAAAACATATTGTAGTGTGATGGAAAACTTAAATTCATTCTTTGCAGATTATCAGCAGTAAAATGTTTCTCACAGTCTCACAAAGTTGATAGTCTTCTTTATACTCAATAAAAGAAGAATGTGTTGTGAAATGTCAGCTTTGAATAGGAGAGAGATCACATTACTTTGTTGTACATTCTTCTATAGAAATATAATGTTTTTGTGACACTCAATATGTGTATCGTTAACAGCTGCAAAATAAAGTAACTTTACAGATTACTGCTGAAGACGTTTATTGATCTACGTAACATGTTTCTGATTTATTTAATAGATTTCCACTGCAGTGGAAATATCAAAATTTACTAAAGTGAAAATATTGTTTCAACAAGATTTTTTTTATTTTATTTACAAAAATGTGTTTTTATACAAAAAAAAATTATTTTTGCTCCAGTAACAGGAATGATTCCTTTGTTAAAATGTCAAAACAAGCTAAATTCATTTTGAGCTAAATTAAAAAGTACAGGATGTCTAAAGGCCATTGTGATTGCAGATAATTTTTCGTTGTTTTTAGGATTCAAGGATTTATTCAAAATGATTTAAAAACAGTTTTGTGTGTAAGTGAGGCTCATGTGGCCCTACTTGTAAAGTGTTCCACAGCCTGCGTGGCATGACTGCAGCACGGATAAAACAAACTGAAAATGAATGTGATTAAGATGAAGTCATCCAGTTTAATCTGCTGCTGCAAAGCAACACTACAGGCCTGACAGGGCAGACTGCTGTGCTGGGCAGAGGACTACCAGATAGGGTTGTGCAGCAGTCTGTGACAGCCCCGTACCCTGAGGTGTCCATCCACAATGAGGGTGACAGCAGTGATAATGTTATCAAAATGAGTCCTGGCATATTGTGCTGGAGAACGAAGGCGTCTATGAGGGAAGTGTCAGCAGCAGAGCAAAGCAGCTCACTCCGGGCTGTGCACAATTCTGAATGGGGAAAAGATGAGTTAAAAAAGAAAAGTGTTTGGATTCACCATAAGTAAAGAAACAGAAATTCTGTTCTGTAGCTCCTGGCTGACCATGAAGGCCTACGTTTGTTTATCCTCTTACACTTCATTAACTTTTTTCCACATTTAACCCGCGAGAAATGACCGCTCTTCAAAATCAAGTCAACAGGAAACACAAACAAGTAGCGAACTCCTCAAGAAAAAAAAAACACAGCCTACCAACTCTTTATGACTACTGAAGACATTTAGCAGTGTTTCCAAGAAAGCTGTGTCCCTCTGTTTTTTGTTTTTGATTGCTTGTTTGTTTCTTTCTTTTGTTTGTTTTTTTAAAATTCACCAATCCAAAACTTGTCTTTGGCTTTTGAAATTCGAAAAACATAATGAGGTAAAACAGTCAGACTAAGCAGGAACACACTAGAGAAATAATAAAAAAATATTTCAACTGGAGATACTGTATTTTTAAAGCTAAAAGATACAGAATAGATAAATGTTATACCTTAGAACATTGGTGCCCAAACATTTTCCCCAAGAGGGCCAAAATTCAAAAACATTTTCTCTGAGAGGGCCAACATTAAAATCGATCTGAGGGCCGTGGGCCAAATGCAATAATATAAGTGTCTTGGTAAATATAAATACATTACATTGAGACCCCCATCTAACTCCTCAGACCCAGACCCGGCTGCAGAAACAATTTAACGGGGGGGCATTCCATTTTTTCAGGGGGGCACATTTTTTCAACAAGCGTAT